>VYZX01014152.1:229562-266592 GCA_013401335.1 Brachypteracias leptosomus | reverse complement strand
GGGTTGAAGCCGCGCCTGCCCATCGCGAGCTCTCGGGATGCAGCTACTTCCCCCACGGTCCCCGCCACGACCCGGGGGTGCAAAGTTTCTCCGGGCGAGGAGCAGCCCCCCCCCCGGCCCCGGCGCGGAGCGAGCGGCCGAGGCGCGGCGGCGGTGCCGGGGCGGAGGTGAGGGAGCGGGCNCCCCCCTCCCCTCTCCCCCGTCCCCGCTGCCGTGCACCTGCCCGCGCCGCCGCCGCGACCGGCTCTCTCGGAAAGTTGAAAGGGAAAAGTACCGCGCGGGTCCTTCCCCGTCTCCGGGGTGTCCGGAGCAGCCGCGACCCCCTCGGCATTGGTGTGTCCTGAGGGACTTCCCTCTGCCCCCCGCCTGCCCCGGTCTCTGCGCGGTGCGGGTCCCGCCGCGCTTGTAGCCGGGAGCGGTAGAAGCGCATCCATCCTGAGCGCCGGTGCCCGGTGCAGCGCCTCACTCACCAGCTGCACCGGGGAGCTCAGTGATAGCCGGGTTTGGTTTTTTATTAAGATATTCCCCCCCTCCCGAACGTTTTGCCGGTGGCTTTCTGGTGTGCAGTGGAAGTGGGAGGGGGTTCGTTAAGCAGCCAGTGGTGTTAGGTGCTGGTGTTTGACAGGTACCTGAAGCAGTGCTTGCACAGGAGGCTTAAGGACAGGACAGACGGAACCAGCACAGGCTGATGTAGAAAGTCCAAGGTAATGAGGTGAAAAATAATCCTCCCCCTGTGGGATGCCAGTCTCTAGGGAGAAGATCCAAATGCTAAACTCCCAACAGACTTCTGAGACTGGTTGCTGTGAGAAGGACCTGTATGCTGCTCCTCAGCCCTGGGCTGCCGAAGTGTGTCCTCAGATGAAGATGGTGTGGCAGGTACCACTCTTTGTACAGCAGCATCCTGCATGCCTGCCTTTGCCCCAGACACAAAGTCTGCAGCTTCTCAGGCCCCAGCTGGCTGAGCTCTATATCCACGGGAAATCCTTCTTGGAAAGCCCAGTTATCAAGATACAGTTGGCAGGAATAATGTATAGGAAAGCAAACACTTTTGCTAATCATAGAATGCTTTGGGTTGGAAGGCACATTTAAAGGTCATCTGGTCCAATCCCCGTGCAGTGAGCAGGGACATCTTATCTAGATCATGTTGCTCAGAGCCCCATTCACCCTGACCTTGAGTGTTTCCAGGGATGGAACATCTACCAACTCTCTGGGCAACCTGTTCCATTGTTTCACCATCCTTATCATAAAAAGTTTCTTCCTTATATTTATGATCTAATAGATATTTTGTCCATACAAAGATTTACTTTCAGATTGCTTGTGGTACGGATTGAATAAAAATGCACTGTCTGGGCATGAATTTACTGCAGAAGGATGGAGAGGAACAGGAGTGATAGAGAGTACCCAAAACCTTCCCTTGTCTCCTCTTGTTCTGGACAGCATTGAGGAGGGTGGCACCAGCTCCATGGTGGGTCTCCGTGGTTGTACTTGTGTGGCTTCCCAGCTTCCCCAGCAGTTCAGAGCTCTATCTCTCTGCATTGCCCCACTGCCTGACCTCACGATCACTGTTACATCTTTGGCTTGACCACTCTTGTCTTGCTTTTAGCAAGGACACCTCACTTTGTCAAATGTTATAGGCTTCCATCCCTCTTTTGCCCATATTCTCCAAGATGAGGGGAAGCCTGGACCCCAGCCCTCCTGTCCTGTGCATGAAGGTGGAAGAGCCCAGCTCACAGGCACACAATTGTTCCAGCAAAAACAGAACCAGTCAGTGTTGTTGATTGCACTGTTACATCTTCCCAGACAGAGCCTTAGCTATAAAAATAGCTGCAATAATCCACGTGGACAGTCGCAATTATAAACAGCATTGAAAAAAGCAAAAACGGAATTCATAGTTTGACACAGACATATTCCCAGCCCGTCAGGATGTGACATGTTGGCAGCGTGTCCGTGCCAAACTATGAGCGCCGTTAGTTACTTCTCTTCTGAATGCTATTTACAATTGTAACCTTCACAGTAAATTAGTGCATCTATTTTATATCAGACATCTTCTTAGAGGCTTGGGTATTGTCTGCACTTGTTATAGTCACAGAATTGAAGTAAGTTAGATCCATCCAGGCCACAATAAATCTTTGGGGTCTACAGACTGTGCTTATGTTAGGAGGATTTGCCAGCATAACCCTACCAGCAAAATCCTATCTGGCAGAGGCAAGGCCTGTGTTTGGAAAGAGAAATTAACGGCCATCAACACTGAATAGCTCCCCACTAGATGGAACAATGGTGCTCCTGCTGCCAGGCCATTGACAGGGAGTGATTTACCCATAAAAGAATTGGGGGGGGGTTGGGAGGTGGAGCCCAGAAAGTGCTGGATAATGGTGAGACAGTCATGGGACAACTATTGTTCATCACTTCTCCTGGTGAACTCAATGCCATCGAGGAGAGCTGGGGAGCTTGGAGGTGTCTTGGTGTGTGAAGACACATCTGAGCTCTTTGACCAGGCATGAACCAGCTCTCATTTAGAAGCAGTGTTACCACGTGATGTGCAGGTCACTCTATCAAATCTCTTAGTGAGTTCATTTGACTGGGAACAGGGCTGAGCTAGCAGATGCCCAGCTTGGAATTTGGACCCTTTTGCACCTGTCTGCAGGGATGCGTCCAAAGACGATGGTTCAGATGTTTTATGGGAGCTTATTCCATGTACAGCTGAATGACCCACCCCACACAGAGAACATTTGTGCTGCGCTCTCTTCACTTTAAATTTTGTTAAAAGTAATTACATTTGCCAGGCAAGAATTGTTTTTCATAATCTCATGCTGCTGACTGTTTATACTTATACCAGCTATGTGCAGATCTTTTTTATACAAGTTAGGCTTACTGAACAACTGCCAGATAGTTCTGCTTTCCTTCTTGAATTTTAATTACTTACTTGCCCAGCATCTATTTTTAGAATGGAACTGTAAATGGAACAGTAAGCTCCATCACTCACCATAAAGGCAGGGGGTCAGTGCCCTCCTTACTCCTCCTCTGCTCCATCCTGCAGGGAATGTGGAGGAATCAGGACCTGAGCTGTCAAAGCATTTAACCAGGGACATAAGCATTTAAGATCAGGAATGTATCTAGATGCTTTGCAGGACTGGAAGTAGAGCTCAGTATTCCACAGGGCTGAGACCAAGGTTATCAGGACACACTGACTTTATATTAGCAGTGTGATCATCTATACACTCATGTGCACAAATACATACATATACGTAGAGAGACAGGAGCTGCTGTAGTTGCAGTGCACATAGAGTAGGAGGCTAGAGACCCGTGCAGTCTCACAACTGTGTTGTTTGACCAGGAAAGCAGGTTCTGGATAGTGCTACAAGGTGGCTTATAGACCTTTCATCCACTTAGTAAACCTGTGCCTGCACGGTGTTTCAAAGTAGAAAATTTGAAATACCAGTCTGCTTTCTGGTCAAATCCCCTCTACTTGGTGCAAAATGTGTGTTCATTCAATGGGCTGATTTGAACACTGAACCTAGACTGTCACACACACCTTCATTTTTAAGACCACATGCCATCAATGTCTCACATAACCCCACTTCACTTCCGGGAAATAATTATAGACTTCTGTCTTCTTATGGCCATCATTATTTCAAGCATCTACATACTCAGAGCATACATTTTACCTCTAGTATTACAGTTTCTTGAATGCAACTGGCTTCTCAACTGTAACCTTTTGCTCATTTTTTAATATTTCTCATTATTTTTAGACTACCGGGAAGGGAGGTGATCATGTGCAGGGAACTAGCAGAGAGCTGATAGCCAATATAATTTTCTTCTTGATGCTCTAAATGATACACGCTATTTGAAAAAAGAGACAGACATTCTTAGTATTCCATAAGCACAAGCATTTCCTCATGAAGCAACACTGGTTGCTTCTTGTTCCTTCCATACTGCTTTTATAAACTCTTAAAAGTACAAAGTGATTGAAATACACCAGGTCTCCAGATTGCCAGAGATAGCAATTTCAAATTACCTTCTTTTCTTTGAATAGAGTTTTTCAGAACTATCATATCCTATTTAAAGGAAAAAATAAAAGAAGCTGTATAAGATGTTGGGATAACATTCTTGTTAAACTGCAAGCTGTCCTCACTCCAGATTTAGCCCCTGATTTAATCAACTGTTCATGCAGAATGCAGAAGCCAAACTGCAGCTTAAAAGAGCATCTTGACCAGTTGTTTTTTATTTTTGCAGGTTTTTTTAATTTTACAAGGTGTGCTTAACTGCTATCCGGTAGCTCTCTAAAGTTGTGTGCCTTTAATGGTTGTCTTTATTAACCTCATCTGAGTGTGTTCCACAGCAACAAAAATTTCATCATCTGAGCTACTTTTGCTTCCATTTTCCTCTTCCTACTCCTCAGAGGGCTGCAGGTTGTTAAGGCTGTGGTACTGATGAGTCATTGGAGGCTTCTGAATTCTTCGAAGAGAGAAAGAGGAACTTCAGCTGCTGCGCTGCTGCTGCTGCCTGCGTGCAGGGGCTGCTGCTCGCTCGCTTGCCCAGCGAGAAGCGGGTCTGGGAGAGAAGGCTGGAACCACTGCTCGCTGCTGCCTGGAGTAGCAGGAGATCCGAAACCTCAGATAGTAGCACCCTGGAAGTGACAGTGACCTCGGTATTGAAACTAAGTCACTTTTGTCTTCACTTGGCAGGGACCAAGGGGAAGGTTGATTTCAGCAGGGGTGGGACCTGGTTTCTAGCCCAAAAACTGTGTTTGGGTGCCTGGGGAACAAAACCACCTTTACAAGCCATCAGAGAAAGGGAGATAAAAAAGAAAAATGA
The DNA here is from genome assembly GCA_013401335.1 of Brachypteracias leptosomus. Taxonomy (NCBI): domain Eukaryota; kingdom Metazoa; phylum Chordata; class Aves; order Coraciiformes; family Brachypteraciidae; genus Brachypteracias; species Brachypteracias leptosomus. The sequence continues at coordinate 261,777 of VYZX01014152.1, read as the reverse complement.
AGTGTTTTAAAATAAATGCAGAGAGCTCAAAAGAAGAATGAGTGTTTATAACAAGATATTCCTTGTATTCTTCTCTGGCACTTTTTGCATGCTTCTGTGTGCTCCAATTCTGTTACTAGCAATTCCCCCGGCCCTTCTTACCTATAAGTCCATATGAACCTGTGAATTGCAGCAAAATGCAAGGAGAAATGTTTATCACACTCATACAGAGACTGACAAAAGAAGAAAGGATGTTTAGAAATCTAAATTCTAACTGTATTTTCCCAATAGGAGTAAGCAGAAAGAAAACTGTAAGAAAATATTTATAACAGCACATTATGAGATACTAAAACATGATTTGTCATATTATTCATTTATTGTGAGAAAGCATACAGACAGCTAAGTGAACTTAATTCCCTTAAGTATTAAAAGAGGGTGCTAAAGCAACAGAGAAACAGCAGAGCAGAGCCCTTAGAGGTCATTATTGTCCCTACAAATCAATAAATAGCTGCATCATGTCAGTGAATTTTTAAGTCAGTTCATTCCATATGGTCCATCTTTCCTCAGACAAGTCGGTTACTAAAAACAAGCAATAAATCATCCCCATTCTTTTATTTTAATACTGTAAAGAATATTTGTTTTTATAACCAAATTGATTTAAGGCTTAGCATGGCCACAAAACATTCTAAACAGATGTCTAACTTGAAAGACACTAGTGTACTTTCTTACCCTGCAGTTATGGAAATTTGGGGTGCATGCAACCTGAAACCTAGAGCTTTAAGCCCAAGGGGAAATGCATTAGATAACATATATGTTACTATAAATACATATTTTTAATAGCTGACTTCAGTGAAAACATGCTTGCTACACAGCTCTGTAGCTGATTTAAAAGCTGTGCAAACAGAAAAGTTGTTATGATACTTGGGATTTATGTGCAGAGGAAATATCACTGTACTAATATGTGGATTTCTGTTTACAGCTATAGGAGGCTCAGAGAAGGGAAAGGTTTTATTGACAAACATATGAAGAATCTGATGTGTTGCACAGACCATGAGCTTTTACAACATATTCTCTTTAAGAAAATTGCTTGTTGCCTTCCTCTGGTGCATTGACTGGTAAAGTGGGCATTGCACATTCATCAGCCTGTTCTGGAGCTCTTTCAGGAGAGGATCAGGACTCCAGTAGGCTTCAGGAACAGGCAAAGAGTTGTGTTTGTCAGCACAAGGAGAAGTCAGTTCCATGGAGAAGACAAAACCAAAGTGTTGCTTCATAGTTCCCTTGCTTCCTCCTTCACTGTGATTTGTAGATTTGAGATAGTGCTCAGTACCTTTACTGTCAAAAATTGCTCTGCCAAAGTACATACTGAAAATTCACGATCTTTGTCTGAAGTGATTTCCTTTCTGATCAAAATCCAACATGTATGTTGTAGAAGACAAATCCTCAGCTGTGAGGTGCTCTGCTCTTGAATGTTTCTGTGACAGGGTTCATGATGTGTTGGGGAGTCCTTTGAAAGCCAGATATGCAGCACCCCAAGAGAAGCAATGGCCAGGTTAGAAGGTTAGCACAGTGATACAGGAATCCATTTCATTGATTCCAGGGAGTGAAGGGGGAATAAGGTGGGTTTTTCCTTTAGATATTAAATACTTCTAGATTTTGTGGATAACTATAGAACACATTGAATACATTTAAGGAATTACCTTAATTCCTTTGTAGGCACATTAGACATTCAAGCCAAGTTTTAGCATCTTTTGTAAAGACAGGATAAGTGGCATTAGCAGGTCTCATGTTGAATATCCAGAAATCTTTATATCAAAACCAATGAAGCTTTAGAATTTTGATGTGGCAGGCAGGTCAGCTGAACTGGATGGCACTAGACCTTTACACTTGCTTCTCCAGCTCTGGTCATTCTGGCATTGTCCCTTGCTTTCCCAGATACTTACTATGTGAGCTGGGGTGGATTGCTGTTCCTTCTTTAAGCTCACAAGAAGTAGAACTTCTACCACCCCAAAATGAAGGAGACACAAACAAGAAGAAAAACAAACAGAAGTGACATACTTAGCAGGCTGGGCAAGGGCTCATATTGAGTCATTTTCACTACTGCACTATCCCTGATATTACAGTAACAAAACAGAGTCCCTGGAGTGAAAGAAGGAACATCTAGTCTTTCCCATGGGGAATCCTAAAAGAACTTTTCTGCCTCTTTGGAGCTTTGAAATCAGCACACCAACCTCAGGCACAGAGCGGTTTTTACCATCTTCTCTGAGGCATTGCTGACAGGGCAAGTGTTCTCAGGGGAAGAGGGGTGGCTGGTGGTGGAGCAAGAGGATTGGGTGCCATCTCCATTTCTGCAAATTCCTGTCAGGCTTCAGCTATCTGGTGCACTCTTTCAGGAGAAGTCATCAATCTTGTTTCCTTGGCTCTTATTGTCTGTCATCAATCTCTTCTGTTGGCCATGCTTAAACGTATGGGTCTGAATGAGCGCACCGTGCCAACAATCCTGTCCAATTTCAGAGCTAGGAGACATGACGGGAGCCTTGCCAAGAGTCCTGTTTGCCTCAAATACTGTTGTTGGCCATTTTCAAATCCTTGATCTTTATTCAATGCTGTGATGTCACATCTGCAGCCCTACACAAGCATTACAGTGGCAATACCACCAAGGGTATCAGCTTCTGCCTCAATACAGGACTGTCTGCATTGTCACTTCACTCCAGGAGCATGCATCAGCTGGAGTATGATGACCAGGAATAGCTGAAAAATGTCAGACGTGTTTCTCAGGGTGTGCCTGTGGAGTCCTAGATTGTGCAAGTGTAGCAAGACAAAAACTTGGTTGTACCAGGACATTAAGGTGGAACATTAGGATCTGCTCACTTTGAACCCAGGAAAGGTATCAATCTTTACATTTCTCCCCCCACCCCTTTCATTCTTTTCATGGAGCACAGCAGCAACAAGCACTGCCATGCCCTGAAGCAAGAGGCATCTGCAGAACAGCAGACCTTTACAAACTGGCTAACCAGAACTTGACTACACTACTGTGGTTGCCCCTATGGATGGAGCAGGTTTGCATATCCCTCTGAGGCAAGAGATCACCCTGGCAGCAGTTGGACTCCAGTCCTGGATACTTACATAGAGGCATAATCAGACAAGAGTTTGTAGCTGGCTCCCTCTGCCTTTCATAGGAGCTGCAGAACCATATCAGGGCTATTGTCAGAGTCACTGTGGTTGTGAGAAGCTCATCTACCATCCACCAAGACTCTGCTGGTTAGCTTTTTGCACCGTCTTTTCTCAGGAGCTCCTTTTAGATCTCCTCTGTGTGTCACTTTTTGCAAATGGAGAGTCTTTGCTAGCTTCTAAGGGCCTGGATGTGCAGATAAATTTTCCTGGTTTGAGAGTGAGGAGATCAAGGCATCTTTCTTAAGCATTTTGGCATGTATGCCTGGAAATTGAATCCAGTCCCTTTTACAGTTAATCACTGCCTGGCAAAATGGTTTATATAAAAAGTTCATTGGTGATGCAGGACTTAAAACTGCAGTCACAGATTTATACCAATGGTGAGAAGCACGCAATAATGCTATTTTTGCAAACTAGACTGTTAGTTTTGAACTTTCAGAACTTTTGCTTATGTTGCTTACAGGCTCATCCTGAAGGTTTAAGGACAGAAAAACACATGCAGACTCTGGTTTTGTTTTAGGCTCGTAGTAAAAGAAGCTAGTGTTAGGAGAAGATCACGCTAAGCAGTTACAATATTGTCACAGTGACTTGTGCTTTTCACATCTTCTAAACAATTGAACCAAAAGAAACAGATTTCTGACTAATAGGTAAAATGATATGGTGCATCCCATTTCCCTCTTCCTCTCCTACTCCAGCATGATCTGCTAATGTTATTCACATTCTTGTAACTTTTGAGGAGAGATATAGTTAGTGACAGACAGCGAATAATTTTGGCTTTACTCTTTGTTCTAGTCTTTGTCTTATAAGGCTATTCTGTGCAACTCCTGGGAGAAATATGCTCCCAGAAAATTCAGTACAAGTCATTTGAGCCATCTCATTTGAGATTCCTATTTTTTGACCAACACTTGGAATGACAAATGGGTTTTCACAGTTCATCAATAAAGTATGGTACTAGAGTGATCTTTCATCCCTGAAAGCTTGGAAGTGCTGATATATTTTAACACAGAGGGGAAAAAAAAAAAACATTGGAGAGAACTCCAATCTGCTAAGCACCTTCGTACCCACTATTGAGAGGAGAAAGTGGCATCCCTTGTACCAGTTATTCCCCAACAGGTACTCCAGTTAGGAAAAGGAGATAATCCTCATCTTCTTTTCCTCCAGTATTAATTGACCAGGGAAAGGAAACCAGCCATGCCCTCCTTCCTTTGCATTGCTTTTTCTGGGAAATCTTGATCTATGGTGGGGAGATGGATGTAGCAGACACATAACTATAAAAGCCTCAAAGATATAAGTAGGAATACTCTACAGATCTAAAAAGAGCAATTCATGATTGTGTCATTTCATGTGTCATGCTTGTTTTGTTCAGCTGTGAACGTCAGAGAAGAGACGGCTTCATTTCACACTTGAACCTCCTCTGCTGCAGATGGAAGTGTGCAGCCGCCTTCCAAAGTCCTGATCCATAACATGCATCACTTACTTCTGCCTGCAGATGGTATGTACTGTTCTTACAATTCATCATCATTCTTCTTTCCTGCATGGCCAAAGAGAAGGATTAAAGCTGTGAAAGCTTGGGGAAAAGAGTTAAGAGAGAATGGTCTAAGAAGAAAGTGATCAAAGATGTTTAGAGGACAAGTAATCAGAGCCATTTTCTTTGAGGCCATCCTTTATCACTATATTGGATGTGGATGAGCCCATCCACCCTATGCAGGTGTCAAAGGTTAGGGCTGGGCTGGCCATTAGACAAATGACAGACACTCTCTATTAACCCTTCTTCCTTCCCAAAGGGAAGAGAAAGGGAATAAGGGAGACAGACTTACTGATTGGAAAACTAAGAAGTGCTTTAAGGAAAATAGTAATAATAAAATGAAAGAAATACAAATATATACAAATCCAATATCAAACCCAACCCCCCCGATGGCAATTATGTCACTGTCACCACTGATGCTGTGGACCAGGCACTGGGGAAGTCCCAGACCGGACTTAGCAGCAGATGGGAATCAGATTCAGGAGCTGGATTCAGGAACACACAGATTGGGATCGAAGACAAAAATGGACAGAGTCCTCCTTGGACACCAGCCATTCGAGAAGAGACTTGACATTCATGATCCCTCAGCTTTATACCTAATACAAAGCACATGGGATGGAATCCCTCCTTGGCCAGTTTAGGGTCACCTGTCCTGGCTGCTCCTGCCCACAGGTGCAACTTTTTACTTACTGCATCCCCAACATGGCACACGAGATTTAGCAATGACCTTGGTGTCCACAGGAGCAAGTATAAACAAGAGCCTTTCTGTACACACCAATCCTTGGTAGTAACTCTGAACATGGAGCATTATCACTGCTAGAAGCAGACACTGTGAAAACCTATCGTTAACTTCAGCAAGTGCCGCTACTTAGAAGAGACAGAGCTGAAAAGTAAAATCACTCAACAGAGTGAGTTCTGCTCTAGCTCAAACCAAGACAACAGGTGAGGTGCGGGGTCTAACAAGATAATCCTCTCTAGGTCAAATCCCTGCACTGAGACCAGTTGTACGTAGACCACAAGCAGATGACAGACTGATGCTGAACTGAAGAATAAAGCGTTTCTAGTAAGATTCCAGAAATTCCTTTGGTATCCTGTTCAAGTGCTTCAATACCCTGTTAAAATCTTTCCCATTATTTTTTGCAAAGCAAGTCCTTTTATTCTTGTCCTTTTCCTAGTGCAGGTTGGTAATAAGTAATCACCATTCCACTCTAACATGTAGGATTTAATAAGTTTCTTCTAGAAAAGAGAGGAAAGAAGAAAAAAATGCAATTTCCTTCTGTCTTTTGCCAGACGTGATTATTTCTAAAACTTTGTTCACACTTGTCATAGTTGGGTTCACTTTTGGGGGTGTTTTTTGCTTGAACTATTGTGTTTAAAACTAGGCACTAGTTCAGTTCACTGGTACACTCTTATCCAAACCCAGCACTCGCACATGGCAAGGTGAGCTGGATGATGTTTGTCCAGCACAGCTCAGTTCTTCATCAGAAAGATAGAACGGCAGTAACAAAGCAATTTAATTATGTTTCCCTGGAGGAAATGTGGGCTGGGGAACATAAAGATTCCAAAAATCTAATCAATACAGAAATCAATTGCTCAGATCTATCTCTAATGAAGGGTTATAAAGTTATCCAGTGGATACTTTGCAGATTTCCAAAGCATTGTTTCTGCTACAAGCTAATCTTCGGAGAGAAGGGAAAGTATATGTTTGTCCCAAGCCAGAACCCAACTCTGCATGTCATTTCCCTCCCTTCAAAAGTTATACGAGTTTTTCCAGGATAACCTAACTATGATTTTTCCTGTAAAAAGACTCTGCAGGATAAGATACAGCACCCTCTTTTGAATTAGACAGCCTCAATCTGCTCATTGCTCTGTGTTAATTCCTGTTCATTCATTATATTAGTGGCTAGTACACCAAAGAGTGACAAGATTAATTAAAACAGCCTGGCAGAGCTGTCTAGGGTAGTGGAGCTGTGCTGGAATATCCTGAGCCATATTTCAGTGAAGAGCTCTGCAGATTGTGTCAGTGGCAGCCGTCATGGTCAGGAAATTTTCTTGCCTCAGCAGTGCCAGCCTTGCGCAATAGCACTCCCCATAGCTTTGAGGATGACATGTCTCAGCAGGAAGAAAAAACGAAGCAATGGTGAATTCTGGTGGTGTTCTGCAGCAATTTGGAAGCTTTCCACTTTCAGTCTTCATTTCCCAGTATGGAGAAAGGCTGTGGCTGGAACTAGCACTTCTCACTGCTGACACTGGTAATCTTACCTTCAGTAATGATGTTTGGGGGTGGAAGCAAGAGAGGGACATGTTCACTGTGCATTGCAAAAGGTGGATCCGAAAGACTTTTACTATTCTCTTATCCCTTATTTTCAAAATGTAACTACACCATGGAATCTTTCTCTGAGCAGGTTGCAGAGACACACATTAATTGGTTATTGAAACCTTCAGACTTCTACCAGCATCTCTAAGTGTGTCTTGCTCCTCAGCTGACCTCTAACTTCTTCAGGTGTCACAGTGTTTCCCTCTATGGCATCTGCTGTCTTTCCTAACATCTTTGCAAATGCTTGTTTCATGCAGAAACCAAAGTCTTGTGTAGCAAAGAGGTCTTTCCTGTTCCAAGAGTCGACTTCTTTCTTGTGATCATCTCTGGAGTAAGAACAGATGGCCTCAACCTTTGCCTATGAAAAGGAGTGGACTGTTCCTCTGCCAGTCCCAGCGCAGGTCTCCTCCCACTGCAGTGAGACAAAATCCCAAGGCATCATCTCAAGCAGTCCCTCTCTCATGCCAACTGGAACACGTTGTTTCTGAGTCACTGCTGGGACTTTGAGTACTCTCTTCACATGCCTCTTATCCACTAGTCCTACTCTGACAGACAGTGTGGGAAGAATGTAAGTGGTGTCATTCCAGAAGTCATCCCCCGCTATCCTCACAGACAAGGGAGAGGGTTTGAGGCATGACTGTGTTGATGCTCATCTCTACTGGGTCTCCTTAGTCCCAGGCTTCAGGCTTGTCTCACAGGAGCAGAGAGTTTTCCTGATATGCAAGAAGAACAAGGCATCTGCCACAAGCCACTTGCCAGCAGAACTTTCATGCACCAAAGATTACCTTGTTTACAGGCTTTTTGGACAGACAAATGTAACCCATGTTTTCAGACTGTTGAAAGATTCAGTAATAGTTATCAGCAGTGCTGGAATTCCTAAGTGTGTTTCTTTAGAAAAAATATAGATGACTGCAAAGGTATTTTTCTGCTTGTTTTGTTCCTTCTACTACTTTCTTATACTAGTAGTTGGAGGGAGTTTATTTTGTCAAAACAATTCTACTCTTAGAATGGCAAAGCTTTTATCTGCTTTAAGAAGGTGAAAGAGTGCAGAAATGAACCCCCAAACAATTGGGACATCTGTGTTTACAAATGTGACTTGCCAAGTGGAATAACTACACCTGGCACCTGATTTATTGATTACACATTGTGATGTGATGCGTTAATTTCTTAATATGCTGCCTTAGAGCAGCTTACATGTTTCACTATTGTGTTCACTTTCAGAATCAATTCTTTATTCTTTTCCAGTATAACATTTTAGTTAAAGACAAATATTTTTAAAGCATAAATGGATCATCACTGACATCACGCTGTTCATTGAGTTTGATTGTATCTAATGGCCATTCATACATGCTCTGTGGATTTAATGGTAAAGTTAACCTCTCTAGCTTTTCAATTTGGTATTTCTTTGGTTATGTTTAGATAATACTGAGTTTCTTATATGGCAAGGGAATGAAGACATATTTGAAAAAGGGGGAAGTTTATCTATATATATAAACACCTGAAGGGAGTGTGCAAAGAAGAGCCAGACTCTTTTCAGTGGTGCCCAGTGACAGGACAAGAAGCAATGGACACAACCTTAAGCACAGGAGGTTCCCTCTGAACATCAGGAAACACTTTTTTACTGTAAGGGTGACAGAGCACCGGTACAGGTTGCCCAGGGAGGTTGTTCAGTCTCTATCCTTGGAGATATTCAGAAGCCATCTGCAAATAGTCCTGGGCAACCAGGTCCAGGTGACGCTGCTTGAGCAGGGGGCTTGTTCCAGATGACCTCCAGAGGTCATTTTCCCACTTCAACCCTTCTGTGATCTGATGCAATCTATGAATCTGCAAAAAGACATGATAACATTTATTTTAAAATTAGAATACTCACTCTGTCTGCATAAGTCAAATGTTTCTGTCACTACAATAGATTATTTGCAGAACCATAGTTTAAAAGTGTCTTTTTATTTCGGTTAAGTATAGCTTGGTATCCCCTTTTTTGCAAAGGAACAATAAGGTACTAACTAACTTCCTGTCAAAATACAGAATTTCTACCCATTTTCTACTCGTGCTGTCTGGATCTTCCTCAGTCACCCAGAACTACAGTTGTCAAGGGTTAAGGCTGGGCTGGCCACTAGACAAGCGACAGACACTCTCTATTAAGCCCTTTCCCCTCCCAAAGCGAAAAGGAATAAGGGAGAGAGACTTAGAGATTGGAAAAAAAACCCAATAAAACCAGTTTTAATGAAAATAATAACAGTAAAATGAAATATATACAAAATCAATATCAAACCTTAGCCCTCCGATGGCAATTACGTCACTGTCACCACTGATGCTGTGGATCAGGCACTGGGGAAGACCCAGAGTAGACTCAGTGGCAGACGAGAACTGGGTTCAGGAGCTGGATTCAGGAACACACAGATTGGAATTGAAGGCAGAAATGGACAGAGTTCTCCTCTGCTGCTGGCCATTGAAGAAGACACTTGACATTCATGATCCCTCAGCTTCATACTAAATATGAAGCACATGGGATGGAATCCCTCCTTGGCCAGTTTAGGGACACCTGTCCTGGCTGCTCCTCCCCACAAGTGCAACTTTTTACTTACTGCATCCCCAACGTGGCACACAAGATTTAGCAGTGACTTTGGTCTGCACACACCAATCCTTGGTAGTAACTCTAAACATCAAGCATTATCACTGCCAGAAGCAGACAGTCTGTGAAAACAGGACGTTAACCTCAGAACGTGCCACTACTTAGAAGAGACAGAGCTGAAAAGTAAAATCACTGAACGAGTTAGTTCTGTTCTAGCTCAAACCAGGACAATACTGCATGAGAAGGGGCAAATCAATTCTTTGATGAGTCATCCTGCTTATTTTTCTGTCCAAGTTCAAAGTCAATGAAGCCTGGATTTCTTAGAAGGAATGGAGATGAGGAGACAGAGATATGTAGGGTATGCTTGTGACAAGTGCGTCAACCTTTCCCTTAGTACATTTCTCCTGTGGTTTTCGTGGTATCCAGTATGATGCACATCACTCCCATTGCTGAGTGCATTCATTTCATCCGATGCCTGATGTCTGTCTCTTGTTTATTAGTTGCACTGTTGACACACTCTGTAAACCTAAAAGCAAGGAATTTATCATGAAAACATAGGTATTACTAACAGCACAGCAGCAATTCTGTGTATAATGGTCAAAGAGTCAAATATCACCAGTGGTTTTCTTTGTGATAGCTTTGCTGATGTATCAAAGTCAAAAAGAGAGTGGAGCCCAGCAGTATTCCAGAGATGAGCCCTTCAAAATCCTTCCTCCAGGAATCACCCCAAGTCCCCAGTACGAAGGAGAAGCCCTTTAGCTGCAGCTGTAGATTTGATACCTATGTGCATCTGCCAAACCTCTCAGGTGCAGAAATTGCTATCAGGCCTCTGGGACAGACATCTTCTGCAAAACTGGTGTCAAGGAAGAAAGCCTGGAGACAGTCATTTCAGGACTGTACATTGGGATTGCCAGCAGAGCTGTGAAGCTACAGTGATACCTGGTGGAAGGGAGGAGAATTGGGACAATCCTGTGAGGTACATTGCTTATGTAGGGTTTCAACATCCTGACCCCAGTTTTCTTGGTGGAACAGGAAGACCCCTCATGCTTCCTGCTTAGACAATTGGTATGTTGTTTGGGGCAAGAGACGGAAGGCAGAGCAGAGCTGGTTTGGACCTTCAGGTGGTCACAGCTGTAACGTTTCTGAGACAGAGCTGATCTATCATTAGCATTGGTTCTTTAATGAAGCATGGACTCACAAATCCTGCAGGATCTCTGACTGCTTGTGTGGATTGTTTCCCACAACTGTGGGTCTCAGGAAGGTTTGCTAGCTTAGGTGTGATGTCAGACTCAAACCACTTCTAGAGGACTTGCACACTGGCAAGTAAGCTTCCTGAACAATGAGACTTGGGAGCAGGAGGGAGATACCTAAGGAGTTGTCCTGGTGTCAGCATGGGTCCAGTGGGACTGGCACTGATCCAGAGCCAATGGGCTCCTGCTGAGCAAACCTGACTCTGCCGCTGGGCATCTCCACCCCATATACTCACCACTGTGTTTCATCAGTACAGCGTTTTTCTGAAAGTACTAAATGTTGTGAGACAAAAGCTGATGGAGGCTCTTTTCCCATCTCTTACCTTCCTTATCTCCTCTATGGATAGCTGCACTGCCCATGGTTTCCTTATCCTGCTATCACAGTAACCCCAAAGCAGTTCATGTCTGGGAGGTGCTACGTGCTGTCTGCCTGGTTGAGCAGTGAGCTAATAAAGCCTTCCCAGGTTTCAGATCACTAGGTATCAGCAGAAGATGATCAGAAAGCATTGGGACTTTGACAAAACTAAAGAGCCCAGATAGACTCAAGCTTATGGATGTTCATCAGATTACTTAATGTATCCCAGAAACAGCTTGGCTATTCTGCTGACAAGGGTAGTGCAAAATTGGTGGAGAGCAGAAACTTCACTGGCTAGCAGGAGTGCTCCAGACTTAACCAGACAGGCAGTGGTCTTTAGTTACTTGTTTACATTCTGTTTCTTCAGCAATACAATAAATATCAAGTAACTCTTCTGCAACTTGAGATAGGGATCTGTTGCATTTTTCAGTCTTGGCACAAATACTCTTTACTGAAAACAAAAATAGGGGGGGAAAGGGGAGTTGAAACCAGAAAACTTATTATAGATGGTTCTTCTGTTAGAGTGAAGGAAACTGATAGTATCTGTAGATTTGACTTCATTGCAGTTTGCACAAGTGCCTGGATAGCAGTAGTCCACAGATGCCTCTTTTCTGCCCATTGCAGTCTTCTGATTTTCCCCAAAGTGACTAGAAGCAGAGAACAGTTTATTATTCATTTAGTTTACCCTACTATACAATACATGACTCTCTGAATAGCCTCACTCATGTTTAGAAAATTCCTTTTTTGTATTTTACAAATGTATTGGCAAATGCAAAAAAATATTTCTGTGTTTAGCTTATGTCCTCTGTGGGTAGGGCCATGCTATTTCTAATGAGATTCCAGTGGCTGGAGAGCAAAGAAGGTGCTCTCCTGTGGTGGCCACCTGCAAGGAAAGGGATGAGCCACTCCCAGGTCTCCTCCCTGCAGCAGAGACTGTGTGAGAAGCTGATTGGAGTGGGGTGCATCTCACTTGATGCCTGTTTTCAGCTTTTGTTTACAGCTATCCCATTAAAATAAAGGTCTCATGGCAGTGGGGCTATATTTGTATTTAGCAATAGAGGGCCAGGAGAAGTGTGTCTGTGAGGCTTTGATGGTTGAGATGAAGAAGCCCTGGGCAGGCAAGGTGGGAGAGAAAGAAAAAAAAAGCAAAAAGGAACATCTTTCTTTTGCTTACAGGGACTAGATGTGGATCCTGTTCACCATTCATTTATCTCCTAAGAAAACAGACTTGTGGTACCCTTGGATCTGTATCATCCCAAAAGAGCTGTAGAGGCTGGGGAGGCAGAGGTGGCAGTGGCTGCCAGGATGGCAGTGTCTGGGTGACTGGTAGTGGCTGCTCCAGTGGCAGGAACACTGCTGGAGCCTAAATACTAACCCCCTGCACACTGGAACACATCCAGGCCAGAATGATAAGCTGGGAGTGAGGTGCAGATACTAGCTGGGGCAGCACGGATGTCTTCCCAACCAGCCAGTGCTGAGAGTCCAGACTGGGTCGGGATGATCCCCAGCAGTGGATGGATGGCTATTTCTCCTATTGGTGAAGCAGGTTTTCCAAGTTTACATGTTGTTGTATTTTTCTCTCTTCCCTGGCCTCTCTCCTTGGGTCAGAAAATGTGTATGTCTAGAGCGCTTTTGTTTAGCTCTCAGCTTGGGAGTGGGAAAAAGTTACTCATGGTTGAGCTCTTGGGGTATAATTTAATTTCCTGGGTCTAGGAACAGTGATTTAAACTGGCGCCATTTAGGAGATTTGCAGCAAGAGCGCCTAGAAGCTGAATTGGCAGAAATGATATGACAAGGTACAGGTATGCTTGCTTTGAAAACCAGAGACAAATGTGAACACTACCAAGAACTGGGAACTTTGGTTATTTTGTGTGTATTTCAGCGTTATCTGCACTGATCAGCCTCTCCAGCCTTTGGTTGTCTTTGTTTTCATTTTCGCATGAACACAATGATGGTGCTTTTAGACTGAGGTATTTCAGGCACTATGTCTTACGCAATTTGCTCTTAAACAGCTGAGACATGGGTGCCTATCTGTCTATGACAAGGATTAGTTTATTGCTTATTTAATAGAGGTCTTGAAAACTTGTTTATAACTGTTTACATACAATTTTTTCAACAATTCGGATTGCCTAAGGCTACAGCATGTTCCCCGCGCGTATGTGCAGTGTGCAACCCCCGCGTGGCCTCAGGCAAATGGAGTGGTTAAAAGATTTATGCACTGTGTGGATAAACAAAATCTGGGAGAATTTCCCTGAGGCTTTGCCTGGATTGGCAAAATGGTGTGATTTTAAAACATGGTAAGTTAGTACCTGGCATTTCTCATGCATGCTGGCTCGATGAGGGAAAGCCTTTATGACAGAAAGAGGGTTTCTGAAGAAACCCTGCTTAGGTAGAGTACATGTTCACAGCTTGCCCTAACTTTTTAGAGTGACTTCTATCACTAAAAGACAACTCTTTTTCCTAGTGTGATGTAACCTGAGAAAACAAATACCTTGAAGACTTTCAAGAATTTCCCTGACCAGGCAATGCAATGAACACGCCAGACTGAGATGGAAATTTGGGGAATTCCTCTTTATGGCAGAAGAAACTAAGAGGAGGCTGCCAAAATCTCCTGCGGGTTAGGATCCTGCCCTGACCCTTATCGAGGATTTCCTGAAGCCCAGTATCAATGGGAAAACATGCACAGGATGAAAAATGTAAGGATTTCACCTGCAATGTGCTTCTCTTGTTCTGTTTTTGTGTTAAACCCCCAAAAGTCTAGAATTTAGAGAGGGGGGAAGTAGCCAAAGTATTTGGAAAGCCTTGCTCACACTCAGCTTTCAAGCAAAGTACAATGGAGATATAGGCCATACGCAATGCTGATTGTCTAGGAAAGTGATTTATTTCCTTCAGTATAAACCAGTCCCTCACTGGCTTAGGCTGAAACGAAATAAAGATGTTGGCTTGGCTTCCAGCACCAGCGAGGTAATTAATTTTAAAGCAGCACCGTCCGTTCCACCAGCCCAGCGTTCTCCATGGCCTCAGACCACCCCCTGAGGGGAGGGCTCCCGCCATTTCCTTCGCACCTCGGCCAGGCCCTGCGGGCCGGAGGGTCTCTGGAGGCGGGGGCACCGTCGCTTGGAAGGCACCCTCCGGGGCGAGCTGGGTGAGCCCCCCGGCACCGGGAGCTGGGATGGGATGGGGGGGCTTCCCCAGCCCCGCCAGCGGGCGAAACAAGCCGCTCGCAGGGAGCAGTCTCCCGCTCGGAAGGTGCAGCCGCTCGACGCGATCCGGGAGCCCAAGACCCGAGGGACNTCGGGGAGGAGCCGCCGTTCCCCCGGGAGAGCGGCTGCTGTGGGAGAAGGGCCCCCAAGCCGGGTAGCCCCGGACGGCCCTGGCCTGCGGCCCGCGGCTGCCGCCCGCTGGAGGGAGCGGGCACGGCCGGGGCGGAGGCGGCCCGGCCGGTCCCCCCGGGGCCGGCGCTTCGCCCGTTGCCCCTCGCTGGCTACCAATCGAGTCCGTAACTGCGTTCCCTGGAAAGGTCTCAGTGGGGTGGCATCTAAGGGAGAAGCAGCCATAGACACCTGTGGTAGGCTTCTCCCGGCGGCTGACTGACCATCGCTGTTCATGCTTACAAGCCTCAGGCTTGCTCTGTTAAATCACTTATTTTCTCGATTAAAAAAGCCCTTCAACAATCTTTTTTTTATTCCTGAGAGGATCTTTATGTGGACTCCCCAGGGCTACATGGGGAAGTGTCACTGCCACCTCTCACCACCATCCCTCCTTTATCTTTCTCCTCAACCCTCTCTGCAGGCATACACCCTCAGGAGCGCCCTTCGGTGCCCGTCCCAGTGATCCAGAACCGCTGCTCACTCGGGGTATCTGCTTTTCCCTCTAGGCCCCTGCTCATCACTTTCAAACGCAGGGGATTGTGTTTGTCTTAGATGTTTTTGTGAATTGGCCCATCCCACAGAATAAGCCAGGCCCTATCGTTCCTCTGCCTCGCCCTATCACTGCTCTTTTGGCAAACTTGGTGCTAACTGTAAATGAATGAGAGTGATGACTTGCATGTTTCCTTCAAGATTATTCCTGCTACCAGTGCCTGTGGAACACCTGTAGGGAAAGCTTTGACCAACACCTGCTTTTCAAGCATTCTTATGTCTGTCAGTTAAGCAGTTTTTAGGTCACTTGGTTTGGATCATTTCTTTTTTGTAAATCATGTCAGGCTGAAGCAAAGAGTTTATCAATGTCCATGTGTTTTTTATCAGTGCAGTTACCTTTTTTATCACAATTCTGACTTTGTTTAAGAACAAAACCAGATTTATTTGATAAGGGCTTGGTTTTTTTCCCTGTAAAAGGGATGCTAGTTGCATTCAGATTTCCCTACATGATCCTTCCTTTTTTAAACTAGCAACCATCAGTGCTCCCCCAGGTTTCTGAATTTTCCCAGACTTCTGAGATGAATACCAGTTGGGCAGTAATGGTCAGCCACCAATTCTGGGACTCTTGGTATCCTGCACATTTTAACGAAAAAACCCCAACTCCTTCAAAACCTGGTCTTTCCCTCTAGCTGAAATCTAGTGTTCTCTTTCTGTAGAAAGATCTGTGAGGTTCTTTCTCATCCTCATATGACAAATCAACTATCACCCAATAAACCAATATCTTGCTGCTTTCTAAATGCAGAAGAAATAATTCATTTTAACACTTTGCTTTTCTGTATCGATAACAGTTTACCATTGACATACAGTAGCAGGACTATGTAATTTTTTTAGTGATTTTGTTCCCTATCTTGTACACCTCAAAAACTCTTGTGTTTAGGTCTGCTGGTCAAGGCTTCTTTTCCTACTGTATTTAGCTTTATTTATCACTATCGAACTTCATTAGCTTTTTATTTATATTATTACCTATTTTCATTTCCTTCTGTTTGTTAAATAATGCTGCCACAGCAGGGTCTTTGAAGCAGGTTGTGCTTGTGTTGTTCTCTTCACCACCAAGGGCACGAAGTGTGGACAACATCCCAACCCACCTGATTTAGAAACTGAAGGGACATGGTGGCAGCACGGTAGTGATGGCAGGTCAGGAAGACACTCAGGTTTGTAATCATTTGTCATATGAGATCCTTCAGTTCATGGCTTTACCTTTTTCAAGTAGCAGTCAAATTAGCTGTGATAAAAATCCAGGTTATGGCATAACGCGATGAACATTTCAGATTCAATGACAAAGAAAAACTGCAGAATTTGATGATGTAATCAGCCACAAACCTGGCTACTTCTGTTCAGGAATCAACAGTGGAGAGATAAAGATTGTAGACAGAAGCCTTCAGATGTACAAATTTGTCTTTCGCTGTCCTATGATCACATTCTGGAAGTCTTCAGGGAGACGAAAAAATTGGGAGCATCCTGCTGGTCAAAAGCAATCGTTGGTGACAGAGTCTAGTCAGAGGCCTGTAGCTGGTGGTGATCCCCAGGGGTTAGGGCTGGGTCCAGTCTTATTCAACACATTTATCAATGGCCTGGAAGAAGGGATGGAGTGTGCCCTCAGCAAGTTTGTTGATGATACAAAACTGGGAGGAGTGGCTGACACGCCAGACGGCTGTGCTGCCACTCAGTGAGGCCTTGACAGGTTGGATAGTTGGGCAGAGTGGAACCTAATGAAGTTCACCAAGGGCAAGTGTAGAGTCCTGCAGCTGGGGAGGAATAACCCCATGCACCAGTACAAGTTAAGGGTTGACCTACTGGAAAGCAGCTTCACAGAGAAGGACCTGGGTGTTCTGATGTTCAGCAAGTTCACCATGAGTCAGCAATGTGCCCTTGTGGCCAAGGAGGCCAATGATATCCTGGGGTGCATTAAGAAGAGTGTGACCAGCAGGTTGAGGGACATTCCCCCCCCCCTCTACTTTTCCCTGGTGAGGCCCCATCTGGAGTACTGTCTCCAGTTCTGGGCTTCCCAGTTCAAGAGAGACAGGAAAATACTGGAGAGTCCAATGGAGGGCTACAAAGATGATGAGGGAGTTGGAACATCTCTTATAAGAAAAGGCTGAAAAACCTTGGTCTGTTTAGCCTGTAGAAGACTGAGAGTGGATCTTACCAGTGCTCATAAAGATCTCAAGGGCTGGTGTCAAGAGGATGGGGCCAGACTCTTTTCAGTGGTGCCCAGTAACAGGACAAGGGACAATGGGCACAAGCTGGAACACAGGAAATTCTGCCTAAACATGAGGAAAAACTTCTTTCCTGTGAGGGTGATGGAGCACTGGAACAGGCTGCCCAGAGAGGTTGTAGAGTCTCCTTCTCTGAAGGCTTTCAAAATCCACCTGGACACAATCCTGGGCAACCTGCTCTATATGAACCTGCTTTAGCAGGAGGGTTGGACGAGATGATCTCCAGAGGTCCCTTCCAACCCCTACTATGCTATGATTCTGTCATCTAGCACAAAGGCTTTTGTAACTTGGTGGAACTATTCTTTCCTATTGAAATAGCAAAGAAAAGGAGAACCTTATTTTTAAGTAATGAGGGGCTGCTTGAAAAATATAAAAGTGAAGTTCTGTCCCTACTTCTATATGTAATTATGCTGCCCTTTCTTTTTTCTTTTGAGTTTCATGGAAGTATTTGTTATTTTCCGATCAAATGCACTGGAAGTGACATGCTGATATTTTTCCATATCAATTAAAAAACAACCTTGTGTTGATGTAGGAGAAATCAACTGTATGAGCTATTCTAACCCTTATGTGATTTGAACCAGTCTTAAGACCTATGAGTTTCTAACTCAAGGTTCTACAAGGAGAGATAGGGCAGCAAGTTAAAATAGCAGGAATTGGCTTCAGTGAGAATAAAGGATGGTATTTCTTCACCCTATATA
Source organism: Brachypteracias leptosomus (assembly GCA_013401335.1). Lineage (NCBI taxonomy): Eukaryota > Metazoa > Chordata > Aves > Coraciiformes > Brachypteraciidae > Brachypteracias > Brachypteracias leptosomus. Next base: position 243,777 of record VYZX01014152.1, on the reverse strand, counting down.
TTTCAGCTGTGGAACACATGGTACTGATAGCTTACATAGGTTCAGAAAGATCTTGGACAGATTTACACAAGAAAAATCTACTGAAGATCATTATATGCAAAGATTCCACTACAGTCTCATGGAGTATCTGTCTCATAGAGCAGGCCATACTATGAAAGTATTGTACGCTTGCTTTCATTTTTACTTTTTGCTGGGCAGATGTTCTTAGGCTCGTTGTAGGCAGGATACTGGATTAGATGGAGCTGTGGCCTGATCCAGAACAGTTTTTGCATGGTCTTACGTACCTGAATCCAACTGCCTCTGAGATCTCATCCCAGTTTCTCTGGGCGGTGTAACGCTCACCACAAACTTCTACATGTGGCAGAGATGAGACACCATTGGGAAACTGCTCCATACTGACATGTCTTTCAGTACATTTGGTCTGTAAAGAAAATCCTAGAGAAGCAGGGAGGAAGCTCAGGTTGTCCTTATCCTTTCGTTGCTCTCTCTTTCCTCTGCTTGCTTCTAAACATTCAGCCCTGTGGGTTTTCATGCTCTGCTGTTCATCTTGCTGGTTGTTAGTGGGACAGACCTCCACTTTCTTGAACGTGTCATAGCATGGTTTAGTTTCTTGGATTTCTGTGTAGGCTTTGAGCTGCTATCTTTAAGATGCTCTTAACAGGAACTCAACTGTTTTTATTGCCCATCAGTGCCTGACACAGGCTGCCCAGAAGCAAACTGTTAGTGCTTAACTTGGGTTCAAGCCTGAGCTACTCAATAGACCTGCAGGATGAACATTTCAGAGGAACCTGTGGCTGTATCAGCATTTAATTGAGTTCTGTGGAGAATACGTACAACGAGCCTCACAAATAGCATTTTCTTCCACAAAATTTGACAGTGCAACTGAGAAAGTTTCTCTGTTCTGTGCAGATGAGTGGAGTTTAGTTCAAAAGACAGAAATAGCACAGTTGTGTGTAAATTAAATGACATTGTTTGAAAACAGCTCTCAAAAAATGGAGACTAAAAATCTTCTCTAATTAATGCATAACAATAGTTGATGATTTATTGACTTTTCTGTGAATATACAGCTTCTATTAACAATATTTAGATACATTTTCTCAGAAATTCATAATTATTTATGTTTAGTAATTTATGATTAAACATTTTACAAGAAACAAGGCACTAAAATGTACAGTTAGTCATCCTTATTACATACGCTGTGAGTTTCAGCCAGACAGCAGATTCCCCTCACTCAGCCAATTACTGGATCTCTTCCTCCAGTGGTCCTTTTTGTTGCACTTCATACATCCCCAACTGTTAGAAAGTATACATTTTAGGGCCCTACTTTTTTCTCCTTTTACTCACTGTTTCTGTAGGAAAACCAAAGAATTTGCTATGAAAATTAGCTACACAATAAAGATAATGAAAACTCCATTCCTCACACTTCTAAGGACTTAGATATACTGTGAGTTCCTTAGAGATTCAAACTATAACACAGGCGTTACTTATCAATTAAAACCAACAGTAACAAAAAAAAATTGTTTGAAGGTGCAATTCCAGAAGCTACTTCCATAGCTTTGGTGGTGTTTGAGGCACTAAAATACTAACCCAACACTTTACAACAGGTGAGATGACTGAAGCTGACGCCACACTTGGAAAATCAAGATTAGCCCAGTGGCTACTGTTTGGCTAAAAAGGGGATCTTGAATAATGTAGAGTTTTTAGTGCAATTTAAAAGCAAAACTCAAAAACTGTTGCTAATAAAAGGCAAGACCACAAGAGATACCATCTAATACTCCATTAAAATATTTAGTATCAGGAGTGTATACATTTTCAAGTATCTTTTGACAAATAGCCCAGTACATAAGTGCTGGTTCTGTTTTAGATGCTCACCGACTACATGCACAAACACAGCACAATGTAGTTTTATATATTGCTAAAATACAACAGAATCTAATGCCACATAATAAATACAACACGATGTAAAGAAAGAGTGGTTTCCTAATTATTTGACCACTTACACCAAAATGACAAAGAGGAGTGCCTAGATTCAAGTTTCTCCTTGAGATTCTCAAGCTCTTGTGCTGGCAGTATTTTAGTGGTCCAATTTTCAGTGCCTCTGCAGTTAGACTGCAGTGATCCTGAGCCCTCTGAACACATATGGAAAGATTACCAATTTCAGAGGTTTTCAGAGGATCCTTGCAGTTTCCTTGTCCAAAGGAATTCAGGTACAATTCTAGTGCTGGTGGAATATACATGCAAAATAGGGGAAGGTTCTACAGGATAAGGAAGTGTGATGGTGGAGAGAGAACCTCATGGAACAATCTTGAATAATACCCTGGGTTATTGCCAAATTAAAGTTCCTTTTCTCCTTGGAAAGAAGACTTCTAAAAATGTGGCCAATAAGATGTCTCAAAACACGGCCAGCATGATGTGCCATCACAAGATGGTAGCACCAGCAGAGATGGCAGTAACACATTTGGAAACAAATTACATCTTAAAGCGGTGTCGCTTCTTGAGTATTGTAAAAATATTTGTGTTAAATTGCATGAAGTTTTGGAAAAGAGAGGTTTTTACTCACTTAGCAATACCAATCACCCAAAAATCACAGCAAGAAAAATTGTTAGGAAGATTATGAGACTGCTTTTGATAATTAAAACTTGTGGGTTTTTAACTCATAGTTGCATAGGTTGGACATTCCAGAAGATGCCCAGGGGAAGTAGGGTTCCAGTGCTCCCTGGAAATTGGTGGGATCTGAAAGTGTAACCAACACACTCTGTTGAAAATCCCATCCATGGTTTGCTAGAGGCCATTTTGCCCATAAAAAAAGTCCGGACTTTCATTTGCCCAGAAAAAAGTCCTGACTTCATGACCTCTGCTGAAGACAGTGGGTCAACACCTCTGAAAAACAGGCCCTGTAGCTGCACTAGTGCTGCTGGATGCTAGTTGGTGATAGAGAAGCATGTACATCTTGTGACTGGAAGTTCAGGAGCACAATCACAAAAAGAGAGGTATGATTAGGACTATGCCTTCTAGTTCTGTGGGAAGTAGAGCAGACTGGAATATCTCTGTATTTGCATTTATGGATTATCGGAACATTTTTCTGGTACTGATCTAAAACATCAGGACATCTGCATCTCGTGAAACTGAAGATCAAATCTCTCATTATTTAACCCTAGACTCTTCAAAAAGCAAACCAAAACAACTCCAAACCAGGTTGAAAGTATAAACAAACACAAAAGCCCCCATATGGCTGAAAATACAAAATAGTAGAAAAAGATTTGATATATTGTTCATTTGGTTGAATTTATGTATATATCTGATCAAGCATGGATTAATGCAGTTGGCTTTATTTTTTTAAGTTAAGAATGTGAAGCAATCTGATGGAAGTAGCAAAGCTTTTACAAGGGAGAAAGGTGAGAGCATGCCTGTGTGATATATTAACCACACCAGTTAGCCATATCCTAACAGAAAACTGAATCTGTCCAACAGAAGCTGTGTTGATTTATTGCTCTTGTAGTTAAACACTGTCAGGGCATAATTTTAACCTGTCCCATGATTTGGAAGATTTTAATATATAATAGTTTAGAAAATAAATTGCTAAGCACCCAAAGTAATTTTTACAGATCATGAACATAACCCCCTGCAGTTACTATGTCCTTACTTGTGTTTTGTGATGGGATTTCAGCTTCATTTTGCTGTACTGTGAGGCTTGAGCCACTTATGTCCATGCTGTGTGTGAGAGAGGGGCTTAAGTTTAAACCAGCCTTTTCCCAGCCTGGCCCCCTGGCAGCACACTCCTGCTGGATTTACAGAAGCAGCATTGGAAGCTGTGGCATGTGGACCAGAATGGGAGCAGAGATCTACACTTGGCTGTCAAGCCTGTGAGAACATGCAGAGAAATGTACTGGCTTCATGGGACTGTGAAAGTATAAACTGGAAGCAAGCAATTAATTTACCAGTCTGCAAGAGGAGTAAAAGCAAGATTTACCCCAGAAGACAGTGTTGTAATTGGCTGAGACAAAGTGCCACTGTGATTGTTTGTTGATTATACTTCTAATTTGCCACCTTATCAGTGTGACAAGGCACCTCAGTGACACCGTTAGCAGTGATGGCTGTTCCTGCTGGCCAGAGCCCTCATTTTTTTGTTTAAATTCATCCACCACCACTGATTTGGTCATCAGAAAAGATGCAGGGATTCAGTGCCAGAAATATGAGCCTCTTGCCATGGTCCAACTGGCAGCACCACATAGCTAAGTGCATCCAAGTAGGAGTATTGCATTCAAGAGGAACAAGACAAAATCAGTATGGGAAGTCGTCTTCAAATGCTATCAGCCACCAATGCAGTGCAACATAAAGCCCACTCTGGGCTCAGAGCCCTCATGCAAGCCAGTGATTGAAAGCAAAACAAGTACATTTTGGAAACTAATGTTGTTTTATTTGGCAAGAACTTCTCATTACACCTCATTTTAGACCAAAAGTTGGAGGTAAGGCAATATATGGATTGGACATTATTGTTCCTTAAGCAGAGGTTGAACCTCTCTATTAGGTCAGCACTGATAACACCCAGCATGCCAAAACTTCTGCTCTGGTTTAAATACCAAATCCATGCTATCACCTCCCTAATTTGTACTTTTCAGTTTCCATACATGAGAGTGTTTACAAGGGTAGATTTCCAGATAAATGGAATTTATGGTGTGTGTGTCAATTCAGACTTCATACAGCCCATAGGCTTGGCCTCTAGAAGGTATAAAGCCATATGGCTTTATTTGAAGGGCAGTGCTGTGAGAACACAGGTGTCTAACAGAAAAAAACATTTTTTAGCAAAGCTTCAGTGAGAGTAACAGATCAAAATGTCCAAAGTCCACAATTAAACAGAACAGGAATTTCTTTTCCCTGCATTATACTGCGATACAGAATGCATGGCAGGAATTTATATGAGTGATTCAGCTGGTTCATTTGTGGCTTAGTACATAATTTCAGGGTATAATTCTAAGAAAAGGGATTTGTACATGACCAAATAAAGGACAGAGCTTGAGCAGCTTATATGTTACCTCGTTAGTGCCTTACAAATAATAAATTACTGCTAAATTGGTGTATAATGCCAGTTTCAGATTCAGGGCTGATCAAGAACAGTCTCTTATATCTGAGGAGAAATATCTGAAGGCTTGTGGAATATGATCAATCTCAAGTTGTGCTGAATACAAACCTACTTCTACTCTCTTGCCAAACAAATTTGATTAATGAGGTGTTCTAACATTTGGTCAGAAACTGAAGCACACAACTATTTTGCAGCTGGGCTGAATAACAAAAGGAAAACAAAGAATCTCAATCAACATTTTTTTAAAACCCATATAAATTAAATGAGGATGATCTAAAAATCTATCTTGCTTTATTTCTGTTACATTAGAGAGTTATTTCCCTAAATATATATATGTAGTGCAGCTCTTTATCTAGCCAGCTCTTCATCAGGAAGGCAACAGATTATTTCCAGCTATTTTGTCTGCTTAATTTTTTTTTCTTTTTTCCCCTTTTGTTTTTGTCCTGTGGCTGTTTTGACAGATTGGGAAATCTAGACTAGGATTAATTAAAAGGTTTGGCAAAAATACTTCTTGATTGTTGCTGTTAAAGAGGCTGACCATCCAGTGAGAAGCATCCACTTGCCCTCATGAATGTAACAGTTTTATAGCCCACAGCCACACAGTGACAAAACTTTTCCTTTTCCTGGCTGTTCAGCCTATCCCATTTGGCAGATGGTGCTGGACAGACCTCACGTCCCTTTCCACAGTGCATAGCAGGAGTGCCTGGCTAACACAGCCTCACAAAATTGTCCAACTTCAGCTTAGTAAAGAGTGAGGTCTAATAACTCTGGTGGGATTCCTGCTTGACACGGTTACTTCTCGTATTGTCGGGCACTCGGAGCCGGGAATGGTGAGAGGTGTCCAGAGTCTCCAGGGAAAGAGTAATCAGGGAAGGTGAGGACCATGCGGGGGAACTGTTTGACAGACATGACAATATTGCCTCTTGGGACAGCTGAGAGCTGTCTTCACCTCTGACTCACTCTGAAAACCATACCAGCCCTTTTTTCTTTTTGCCTTTTCAGGTTTTTAATTTGTGCAGTGCTATTAACATGAGTGATGATGTCGTGGGATAGCTGATCCCTTCACCACCAGAACAGTAAAATGTTCAGAGCCACAGCTAGTACTTTCCTATTTTATTGCTCTTGTTTTAGGCCCAGAAATCTGTCCACATTTCTAGGTGTTCCTTCTTTATATATAAGAGAATCTAGCTGGTCTATATAATTCCATGATCCAAAAAAAATAAATATACAAATGGATAGAAAATTATCTAAGAAGCAAAGTCCATTGTAAATCAGCAGCACAGAAATTATTCTGTGATACTGGAAACAGAGATCACTGATTGCCTTCACTGTAAAAATGTATCATTAATCCTGTTCTTATAGATGACAACTAATTGACTTTCTTTTTATCAAATGTACAAAGCTGTCCTCTGTAATGTTTTTAAAATTACATTAACAGTTGCTGCATATTATCCCATCATCTTGTTACTTGGTTTATTTTATTAGCCTAAATGCATTAAGTTTAGTACACATTAGTACTTAATTTGCACAGAGACGTTTTTGAATATCTAACTAGAGACAACATCCAGGAGGAGTAATGATGTGCGAGTTTACAGTCAGCTGCTTTGAGAAGAAAGAGAAAAATAATGCAAAAAGACTGGCAATTATAGAAACAAATAAGATGTATCAGTCTTATAAAAATAGCTGTGAACAACCTAGCTCAAAATTTGAAGTCACAGGACTACTTGTGAGGGGCTTTACTTGCCTGGAAAAAAGTACAATTAAATGCTATTTTAAGGTTTACATGTTATTCCCCTAGCCCCAAAGTAACAATATAAACATGTAGCAGTTTATTGTTTCAATGTCATCATGAGAAAAATATCTGAAAATATGACACTGCAAGGATGCGGGGTTGTACAGACTGGGACCATAGAGATTCAGAACAAAATGGGAAGCATTCTAATGCAAGTGGGGAAGAAGGAAGAGGACACGTTGTAAAAGCCACTGTAACTATCACCAGAAAAAAAAAAAAAGAAAAAAAGAAAATTTGCAAAAGGTGACTGAAAAGCACCTCTGTAGAAGACTGCTGAAGTTTGGTATTGGAAACACACAAAGATAAACGATCATTAAACAAAATTCAGGACACCATCCTCAGCTGCACTAGATGTGGAATAGCTCAGAAAAGGGTAGCCCTGAGCCCCCCTCACTTTCTATGGTGACATGGCTGGCCAGGAAGGCTCTGTCGTTCAGCCCTGGCTAAACACACCTCTGCAGTGTAGGAAGGAGCATCACAGAGAGGATCTGTGGCAAGACCCCTTGCTCCTGTGATAGGGCAGCCTGGGCATTGAAAGATGCAGAATCATACATTGCAGGATGGGTTATTTCTTTGTCAAGGTAAGAGCTTCGATCTGAGAACGTATCTGTGAAAATCTTCCACCAAGACTCTTCCACTACCTAGAAAGAAGGACCTTTGTTACCAGGAACCCCCAGACCTAACCTCAGCAGAACCCCAAGGACTTATGAAGAATCAGTACCACTCACACAGCTTCAGCACCCTGTGTTAGCTCTGGTCCTGATGAAAGGCTGTAGTCACAGGCTGTCCTCCCAGAATTACATGGAGCTGGAATGGAGAAAGTGCTCTTCTCTATGCACACCTTTCTCTATACTTAACCTCTCTTCAAAATCCTCTGATACGTTTCCAGCCTGTGAACACAATCCAGAATGGGTGGGCAGCTACGTAGAAAACGCTAATTATTCATGCTTACTGAGGAAGGGGAAGATGAGGACTGAGGAGAACCAATTTCATGCTCAAATGTTGTGATAGAAGCAATCTGGGAAAGAAAAGGGAAAGAGCAAGACACAGGTCTGGATGAAATCCCTCTGCTCATACTGCTGGTTAAAAATACAAGGGGAACACAGACATAAGGAAGAAATACAGGAGGAAAAAAAAAGCAACAAATAAAAAAAGATTATATCAGATAACAAGTTAGAAGATCTCCAAGGGGAGACAGCACTGGAGCCAGGCTCATGTCATTTTGGGGAGCATAAAGGAATTCACTCCAGCTTGCCTAGGTCATAATTTCTCTTCATGAGACCACAGAGGCTGAGAACAATGGCCACATTTGGTGTGTACTTTTTCTTATGGAATTAAGCAGGGGTCGTTTTGCCCACTGTATCTTCATTTTTGCAACAAGTTGTGTAACAAATCCAGAGAAGAACAGGCATGTTCTTCTTCTTAAAATGCTGCCGTATTTTATCTATTGAAAAACCTTGGGGAAATGTCTCTTGAGCTTCGCCAAATGGTGAACAGGAAAACACAATTATGTGAGAGTATTTGAATCATGTAAGCTAGAAAAAAGGGGTGAGGAACAAATGCACATACTGTCTGAGGTGGCTGTATTACATATAAGAAAAATCAAACAAAAGAAGAAGTCATAAAAAAAAAAAGGTAAAAGCCATATTTCTTAAGTCATTTAAACTCCAACACACCAATCACCATATAAAGCCTGTAGATGGGGAAGCCAAAGCCTGGCAAAGAGACACATTATTTCATCTCATTAATCTTTTACGTTTTTCTGTGTCTATCACCCAGTTACAGCAACCAATGGTCAATTACAGATAGGAAAGCCAAAGCCTGTGTCACCAGTAAGCCATCTATTACCCATACCACAAAACCATCTTGTATCGTTTGTGTTGGGTGTGACATTCCCATTCTTCCTCTACGCATGTACTGATCATTCTTTCCTTCCTTCCTATCTTCATCTTGGCTCCTTCTACTTTATCTCCTGTGATTGTCTCTTTTAAATAGAAGCTGAATTTAAAGGCTCTATTGTTCGGCCTAAGAACTGTAACTTTTGGTCTCTGAATAAGAATATATACCAAAATGCAAGGCATTGCCCACTTAGTACAGGCTGAAAACATGCACATTTGAAATGATTTTTTAATACAAAAATAAAACATTCTTTCATGAGCAATGGCATAACGTTCAGGAGTCAAAACTACCCTTATCTCACATTTCATGAGATTTTCCCTGGACTATTTCATACCTTCTCACAGGGCTATCTAGACCTGGATTGTCTCTCTGTTCTTGCGCTCTTCACAGTGCTGAAATTGTCTCCATTCATCACCTTTTGACATCTTAATGGTTTCAATTTCATAGTTTCAAATTACTTTCACTTAGAAGCAGTGTGGAAGGAATCTCATCATTGGTTAAGACAAATGTCTTTCCTATTCTTTTTCTGGATGGTGCCTGAACAATTGTCATAACCACTCAAGTAACTGACTCATCTTCCAGACCACAGAATGCAACCTCAGAACAAAAAGGTCCTCACTCCTGTTTACTTCTTTCTTTTGCCTCTGCTGTTATTATACCTTCCAATACTGTTTCCATTCAGCAGAAAAAAGGTGTCCATAATGATATCCTTTTTTGAAAGTCCTGTGCTTCCTTCATACAGCCAATTTGTAAGAAAATTGAATTTGCTGTCAAAAAGATCTGTCTTCAGACTTCATACATGGCCCATTTTTTTGATCTTGCAGCAGCTCTGCAATTTTTTTTTCCCTCTGTCATATTGAATAAGTTGTAATAAATCACTCCCATTGCGATTGCTGTGTTAGCATGTTGAAGGGGGCAACGCATGTTCCACGGTGTTAACCATAGTGAGTACCGTGGTTGACAGGGGCAGTGCTTGCAAAGATGAGTCACTGACAGGGAAAGCAGTTCAAGAAAAAGAAACACAAACAAAAAAACCCAAAAGAAAACCAAAAGAAACTCACTCCACCAGAAAAAACATCCAGGAAAGAGATTGGAGTGTAACTGGGAATGTATGTTTTGTAACATACTCTGCTCGCTGTATGGACTTGCCCATCATGTGTCATGATCTGAAAATACTTTATTGAATAAAGAGATACTCAGGTTTTTCAATGAAAATTTATGGTTTTGTTCATTTTTCTCATTGCTTTAAATGATGATTGTACACCTTTCTGTAAAACAGCTTCTCACACATCAGAGGTTCTTATGAATCTTTGAGGAGCTCTAGATTTCACGTTTTCTTAACCCTTGCCCCACTAGACTAAATGATTGCCCAGGGAAGGATTATCTTTATTTGTGCTTTCCTAACATCTACTATTCTGGACTCCCAAACTCTGTGGGGACCTTCCCATGAATGCTTTCACACAAATCATGTCCATCACCCCTCACTGACAGCAAAGGCAAGAAACACACCACTGTAACACACAGGACAGAACAAAACAGTGATCCAGGACAGGGATGATTGCTTTGAACTGCTTCCCACCTGACGTGAAGGAAAAGAGGGTGAGTCTTAGTCTTTTTTTCTAGGGAGAGCTTGAAATACTCAAGCCAGCTGCTGTGCCATCAAGTATTGCATAGGGAGATAGCAGGAGACTCTGCCAGTGGACTGGCTGGCTCACCACACTGTAAGAGCTTTATGAATTGTTAAAAAGCTCTTCCCCTCAGAATGACTCCAGATGAAGAGCACAGCGCTGGCAGCAGCGTGTGACCCTCCTATGTCAGTATTCTACTTGAATACAAGACAGGCCTGGAAAATAAAGGACAAGCACAATGGCTTTTGAAGAAGAAGTCCATTTCTTTCCAACTTCTTAAGGGTCAAGGCTCAACTGGATGGCCAGTCCACAACCATCAGTAGCCAGGCAGCTGGAAAATATGACTGCTCTTCATAAGCAAAGGGCTCAGTTAGCAAAGTGGTCCTTTTGCTGCTTCCTTCATTTCACATCTTCTATGAAGAATAAGTTATGAACTGTAATAACCAGAGACAAGTTTCTTTTTTTCCTAAGCTCCAGCATAACAAGCCAACCAACACCAGTCAATTAGCTTTTATCTCTGTAGCAGAGAGCAAACCCAGCCCCTTGCCTTCATCCAGTAAATGGTAGATAGGAAGAGAGAGAAATCAAAATAAACACTATAAACTGATGTTTAAAGCTATTAAAGCTTTCTTAAGAACACCCAATGTAAGAATACACGGAGAACCTTACATTTTAGAAGGATGTTAGGGTATTTTGAGAGGGGAAAATATGTTCACATTTTAGAACACCGTGTGTGTCCAAGAGCGAGACAGATCAAACCTACCTACAAATGAACAATACAGTTTTCCCCTTGGTGGACTCTACCACTGTTTCACTAAACATTAAGAGTCAAAGTGTGTTCACTGCCAGCCAGGCACCTACCCTGTCACTGTACATGCGCATTAGAAATCCATCTTCCAGTGCGCGTTACTCGTAAATGTGCTCAAGCAGAGTGACTCTCTGCCCCTTTACGTTCTAAGGTGAATTAGGAAAGGGTCTGTTAAAGGATGATACAGGCCATTCTTTTGTGATGGTCTGCAGTTTTCTCTCCCAATACATTTTCTTTTTATTTAGCACTTCCATCTTTATCCTGTGTTCTTCTTCGGCCATCTCACACTCTCTTTCTATTTGCTGTATTTTTGCCACATGAACTTCATTCATTTGGATTAACTGCAGTTGTAAAATTGACATTTGCTGATGATGTTCTTCCTCATGCATCTTTTTCAGAGCACTTTCCTGAGATGCTTTACTTCTGTAGTTCTTATCTGCTGCTATTCTGACATCAGAACATGAAGGTTCGGGTTGGGAGGTACCTTCACATAATGGAAAATGTACCAGCTCTTTCTCTTCATCACAGAGTTCTCTGTTTGAGACAACAAATGGTTCTGCAAAACATAAGAGGAAAAGGTATTATAGCATTCCCTCCTTCTCCCTCAAGAAACATGAACTTGTGATAATATTGTTCTTGGTGTATGCATCTAAACCTTGTGCTTCTGTACCACAGTACAGGAGCCACTATATAATACCATCCTGTTGCAGAATACTAAGGTCATAATGGTCTGAATGGAACCACTCCGGGCTCTGCTGATAGACCTCCATGGCTATAATGGGAGCTAGAATACTAAAGTGAGTACAGACATTTATAAGTAAGTGGACACCTACATTTAAGTGGTTGGAGCTGAACCTTAATGCAGCTGTTTAAACCAAACCCATATGTGACTTGCAGTATTTTTACGAAAGATCTGAGTGTCAGGTGAAGAGCTGTATCAGTAGGAATACCAAGAGACTGAGGGAGTACCAGGACGAATACTACTTCTTCCTTAATGCTACTGTACATGTTTAAATGCAGTGATGTATATTTTTTGGGAAAAAATACGTTATTCTAAGTTTGAGAAGGTTCTACCAATTCTTCTGAAATAAAAGAAAAAACCCATGAAATAACATAGTTACCACTGCAAGTAAGAGTCTCAAAATACATTCCTTTACAAATCCTGATGACTACTTATGGTAAATACAATTATGAAAGAGACATTGTATGAATCTTATCTAACAATGTAGTTACTGTTGTCTTTTGAGCAAGGACAGTCTTCTATGTGCGATCCTGGCATAATAAAGTTTTCAAGAAACCACTGCAGCCACCCTCCCTTCTGGTTTTCTGGTTTTGTATTATTCCTTCTGTGCATGCTTGCCAAACAAAGAAGAATGTAGTGCTGAACTTTTTCAGAAAGGCCGTTCTCCAGGACTGCAGTGTGAAATATGGCTCTACATACTCTTTTTAGTCCTTGAAAACAAAAGGGGAAAGACCTACAGGGAACTCTTGCAGCAGACAATTGTGTATCAATTTGCTGCTGGTGGCTTTTTTTTTTTTTTGTTAGTGCTCTGACAACCTTTTCCCAGCAAAATGATACTTTATGAAGGATCAAAATATCCTTGAGGCTGTTCTCTGGAAAGCCAGCATGATAGTTATGGTGATACTTGCCACAAAGTAGCAGATATGTCAAAAACTGATGAAAAAAATTGAGTTAAACCCCTGTTTAATTCCTGGGGGCCTAGGGAAATACATGAAGTCTTGTAAAATCATAGCTCTGAAATTACTTTTCTGTAACCAGCAGTCACAGCTAAATGGAGAGATTTAGACTGCTGAAAGAGAATCACCGGCAAAATCACATACCAAACAATACTACTTGCATCATTACAGTAACATTTATACCTTGACTAGAAGCATCAGGCTGATATTCAGAATCTTCTTCTGGTGGGCTCTGCAAAAAGTACATTTGCTCAGGCATTATGCTGGCAATCTTCTCTTTCCCTATGATGTGAGCATTTATAAGTGGGCTAATACTTCTTTTTACCTTCTCCCGCCTTTCATGTGCCATTATCTTTTTTGTCCGTGCCTTGATATTTTCCCAGCATTTCTTTAACTGTTTGAAGTCTCGCAGTGATACACTGGGCTGTGAATTATATTCATGAGCTAGAGCTTGCCAGGTACGTTGTTTCAGAGCAATAGTTCTTGCATCACTTTTTTTACATTCAAGCACGTATTTGTATTTTTCAACTAATGCAAGCAGCACACTCTTCTCCACTTCTGAGAAGTATTTAGCAGGCTTTATTATTTCGTTTTGCATTTTCTACCGTTTCTCCAAGAAGCCAAAAATCCTATGAAAACAATGTTGAAAGCAAAAAACAAACACAAATTAGAACTGGTTACAGTATCAGGAAACCATGTTTCATCAAATAACTCCTAAGCATAGCTTCTGATTCTAACACAATTTTCTAGAATAGTTTGTGAGTAGTTCCGGAGTACATAATGAAACATTCAGGTCAGATATAGTATCATTATATGCTGTTTTCTACTGCCACTGTAGTGGCTACATAGTTACAGAATATACCATAATGAGGAGAAGCTTCTTGTCTTTGTTATGATTTGTCTTGTTACAAAACACTCAGTACTCAATTTATTTAGTAATTCGTTTTTAATAACTTGGTTTCCTATTCATTGCACATTGGTACACTCGGAGAGTTTTCAAAGTCCTGAACTGTGGAACAAGTNAACATTCTATGATTCTAAGTTCTGGAACAGAGCCCTTCACAGCTTCAGGTTTAAGTCTAAAGCCACCTTCAGGTATGGGTTTCCTTTGGTATGCAGAAGACCCTCTTCTGCCCTTGCTGACTGTGTATAACTAATTTCTACCCTCTCTCTACAATATTTGAAAGTTTTATGAGAAAGAGAGTAGTGGTCAATGGGACAGAGACTAGCTGGAGACCTGTATCTAGTGGAGTCCCCCAAGGGTCGGTACTGGGACCGATGCTGTTCAATATATTCATCAATGACATGGA
>VYZX01014152.1:192464-229521 GCA_013401335.1 Brachypteracias leptosomus | reverse complement strand
AGGTTCCACATAAATATGAGAAGAAACCTCTTCCCAGTGAGGGTGACAGAGCACTGGCCCAGGCTGCCCAGGGAGGTTGTGGAGTCTCCTTCTCTGGAGACGTTTAAAACCCACCTGGACATGTTCCTGTGTGACTTGATCTAGGTGATCCTGCTCCGACAGGAGGACTGGACTAGGTGATCTTTCAAGGTCCCTTCCAATCCCTAACATTCTGTGATTCTGTGAAAGGATAGAAGTTCTCTTTTTAAAGACTTCTGTTGATTTGGTTCTCCCCCACACTCAGCCCTCCTTGACTGACATCCAACAGGCAGCAGGATTCTGACCAGTATTACAATACTGAGAAGAAGCAAGGGTTGCAAGAAGACAAATTAATTAGGAAAACAAACCACTCTGAAGGTACAGGTCCTTTGCCCTTTACTGCTGGCTGTGTGTGGGGCACTCTTCCTTATGCTTGCACTGCTGGCCACACTCAGCAGTGAACAACTGGGCTAAAAAGAACTTTGGCCTCAGTACAGCCACTGCTACACACGTACACCATGTTAACAATTGCCTCTCTTCTCAAGCATAGGAGTTAGGTAGCCAATAGCAAAGGGGTAGCTGGTACCAGGGAATTCTTAGCCATAACAAATGAATAAAGCAGTGTTTTCTTGAGTTAACAACACATGACTGTGCTGCAAAATGTAGGTTTTTTCTTTTATCTTTCCACAATTCTTTACCACTCCAACTCTGTAGCCCCAATGACTTTCACATTTTGGGTAGAAGCTTCTGGGTAATTAAGTAGAAAAGGGGGGAGCAATGCTGTCTTAGCTCACATTTCTTCTGGTTTTCATTACAAAACTCAGAGATAGAACATAGATAATAAGATTTTTTTTTCATATTCCTAACAGTCTAGGGTTCTCCCAAAAGGAATTTCCTAGGGTTTTTCCCATTGTTTCCACTACTTCTCTCATAATATTACTTGAAGATGCAACAGATATCACCATCAGATTTCCTCTTTTCAATATTTTTTTCCTTAACTGCACCAGCACTCTCTTCATACCATCCTTGTAATTCCTTTCCTCCAAATGTCCTAATACTGACAGTTATTCTCACCTCTTCCAGTGAAAGTAACTACTTACATTTACAAAGAAAGCTAACAGGCAAGCTAATATCAAAATGAGAACCCAACTCTGACATAAGAACAGGAGCTTTTGTCAAGTAACCCATAAAACATGACAAAACCCAGCAAAGCAAAGAATAGAGGAGGCAGTAGAACAAAGCCTAGAACAGCAAAACTGAAACAAAGTGAATAGAAATGAGTAATAGTCTGAGATTAAGTTAAGTATGTTAGGTCAGCAGCAGTAGCTAAATTGTACCCCTCCTGAAAAAGGGGCAACAAACCCTCATTTTGTACTTTGTGTCACTGCTCAACTGGGTAATCCCCAGCCACGCACCTACTGCACAGCCAGCACCTCTGGGTTCCTGGCAAGCCACAGTTCTGCTGTCTCTTACCAAATGCTGGTGTCAGGGGGGATGTGGGAGAGCTGGAGGTTTTGTAGTGGACAAGACTTAGGGGACAAAGGGAAAGATCCATAGGAAATCAGACTTTAGTGGTTCTACTCCTTGCAGAACAGCTTGTTTATTTTGCAAGAAAGAAATAGGTGAAAGAAGGAAGAGAGCTGAGCATAATGAAGACAGCTCCCTGACCCAAAATTATGTCAAGTTATTTATTACCCTCTGTAAAAACTTAAGTCACCCCATGTATTGGTGACAGGAACTCTTAAACACCTATAATCCCACATAACAAAGTATACGTAACAAACCTGAAAGTATCACATGCCAATAATTATAATGGCTAGGTCTAATAGACAAAAGAGAACATCTGCTTCAGAAATTCCTTAAATAAAAAATAAATTCAAAAATAAGCAAAAAGTCAGGAAATGGACATCCTAACAAAGAGATACTGAAAACTGGCAACTTTACTCCATGAAGCAGCTCTCAAAACATGTAAAATAAGAGAGACCTATAAGGAAATGGATTCTATCTACTACTCTATTTTGCTTACATACTTATTGTACCATTCCACACCATTGAGCTGCTTTGGACAGCTGCTGAAATGAAATTATTGGGAGTAAATAATGACGCTACCCTGTCTTAGCCTCAATTTCACTAAGGAACAGGATGAAAAGCAGTCCCACCAGCAAGTCATAAGGTCCAATAGCTTATGACCCTGAAAATCCAGTATCAGAGACTCTGTGTGATCAGAAATGGCTGATGCTGCCTTCTGCTGATGCATGTAAATCTTATTTCTAGCTTTGAAAAGGTGTAAGAATCTCAGACCAAAAGTCATTATATGTTTTTGGGCAGAAAATTCCATTAATTAGGAAACCAATGGATTTTCAAGATCTTTGGAGACTAAGTCCAAAAAGTTAAATAATGATACTGGGACTTTTGGATTCCAGGTGATAAATATTTAGCTACACAGACTGGCAGAGATAGCTGGTATCAGTAAATATTTTAAAAATTTCCAAAAATGACTTAATGTATATTAACAACCTGGGTACTAGGATAAAAGCTCATCTTTCATGGATAGAGCCACAGCAAACCCTTAAGTATCACTTTCACACCACACTGTTGTTTACTACTATTATTCTTACTGTGGTAGTATCTGAGGTCGCCAGCCTCTGTACATTTAAGAATGGAAATGTAGGTCCTACTCTGGGAAGAACACAGCATATTAGTCTTCCCTTCCCCCATACACATTCCTAACTATTTTTTCCTCCATACACACTGTACTTGTGTCCTTTCCTTGAAAAAGCCAGGATTATGATCTCGGATGCATTAAAGAACTTGAGAACTGGTGAAAGCAGTTTAATGCACTTACTGCACAGAAGAAAAGAGTTCTTGAAGATTCTTTTAAGCTCTTACATGCTTAGCCTGCTTGCCTCAGTATACTAAAGCCCATTTTCAATTAGATGAACAGAAAGCACTCTGAGATGCTAGAGAACTTAGAATAGTGAGAAGTTGCAGCAAAACAACACTATGTATTTATATTCACCTCTTTTTCACCTTCTGGCAGCCCACTGGCTCCTCTAAGGAATATGAGAAAGGACTCTCACAAGCCAAATTTCCATTTCAAGGCTAAAAGATCTTTCCAAGACAAATGCACAAGATATAAAGCAGCATCTATGAATCTGCTGAAATGGAAGTAGTTTACTGTGTATAGCTCATACAGTAAACAGGACTGATTTGGGAATGTGTAGGCACATGAGGACAGATGCACAGTGAATTCTAAGAGACAAAGAATGGAAGGCTTCTCCCACTCTTACAGGTGCTCAGCCTCTAAGACATGTGCAGTAAGGAAGTACTTTATCCTAAATATATTCTCCTGGCATGGCTCAATTCACAACTTGCCTTAGAACAAATCAGTATCCTAAGTACTTGTCCTCTCACATAAACCTTTATTGCTTTAAAATAACAAAAAAACCCTCTCAGCTCCTCATTTTCACTTAATGTTGTATGACATTCTTCTTTTGAAGACTATAAGGAATGTGCTGTAATCTGCTGAAAGAATATACTGGAAATATAAAACAAGTGAAGAAGTGCATATATGTTCATAAAAATGTATGTATGTATGATTTTGCTTGCACACACCTAAACGTACACCCAAACTCCAAACAGCTGCAAAGAAACCTATTAGAAAAAAAAAAAAAATCACTTTAGGTTGGCATGTGTGAGCATTTTCACTCTGTGAAATATTTTTTAGGGCATAAGAAAATACAAAGAGAAAGTTATGGTGGAAGACTTGACCCAAATATTAAGGTTACACTAACAAAATCCAAAGAAAATATTTTGCTAGCTAACTGTGGCCACTTATGGTGTGAAAATGGAATTAATTTACCAGTGTCAACAGGATTACTACCAGAAACAGTTCAAGATTGAAAAAAGAGAATATTTATTTATCCAACTTAAATTGCAGATGAAGCTTTACGCATAGTTGGTAATTAACAGCATTGGAAATCGATCGTAATTCTCTCCTTTTTATCCAGTGTTTGAGGGTAAAGGGAAGGCATGGAAATGCAGTGACTCAAAGTAATCACAACAGGTTTGTGTTTCATTTGAATGACAATCAGCAGTAAACAGGGTCCTTCTTCCTCAAACCTCATGTTTTCCCCACAGAGCTTCCATCAGAGCGTTCCAGGCCTGACCCTGTCTACCTTGAGACTAGAAATCACTAGGTAATTAGGTGCATATTGCAAATATGAATGAGATTTGTATGGAAATTATGTTACATAGACTTTTTTTTTTTTTAAAACCAACACCTCTTTGGGTGCTTTTCCCCCCGTTTTAATACAAATGAATAGTTATTATCGATTATCCAGCAAATGATCAAAATAATCTATTAGTAAAAATTCACAATACTTTGCCTAAATCTCTGCTGGCAAATTTTATATACATATACACGCAAATATATTTTTTTAAGAATTACATTATATATACACACAGAGATATATTTTAAGCGGGTCACCCTGCTCCTTATGGAGGACATCCAAAGCAGTTTGTGCACAGAAAGGTAATGGACGCAGGTTGTTATCTGGAAGGATTGTCTGAAATTCATCAACATTAGGCATAAACAGGAATCCTACCAGACTCTCCTGCTCCCGAACTTCTCCAACATTAACTCGAGCTCGGTTTTATTTCCTCGCTAGCTCCTCTTCTGCTTGAACGAGAAAGGAGAGCAGGTCCCGGCTCGACAAAGAAGACCGCTCCACCCAGGGCGGGCATGCAAGCTGCGGCGGAGGCGCGGATCCGGGGACATCTACCGCGGCGGAGGAACGGCCACCGGTCACGCTGCCACCGGGCGCCGGCGGGGCCCGCGCTCCGCGCTGTCGCCGGGGGCAACCCCACCCCGCAGCCCCCCGGGTTCTCCTTTCTCGTAACAAAGCGCCGCCGAGAGACGCCGCCGGCTCCCGTCCCCTCCCCACCCCTCCTTCTCCTCCTCCCCCCAGCGCCGGGCGGCCGGGCCTGCCTCCCTCACCTCCTCGCCGCCAGGTCGCGGGCACTCCTTCAGCTCCCCGCAAACCCCGCGCTGGATTTCCGCCGCTCCAGAGCGCGGCAGCGGCCTCGCCCACGGGAGGGAGGGCTGGCCAGTGGAGCCCGCCGTGCTGCGGGGAGGAACCGTCCCGGAGGACCCTCAGCCTTCAGGTGCGGCTGGGGGTGTGGGTGTGCGTTCTGGGGAGCAACACGCAGACACCCACCGGCCAGCAACGGGGTCGTAGCCCCGTCTGCGGGGCCGCACGCCGGTAGCGCGGCGCCCCGCGTTCCCCTCCCGTAGCCTCGGTGCGGAGCGGGATGAGAGTTCTTGTAAGCCCGCAGCTCGCCCGTCCCGGTGCAGCAGCAGCTGACGCCAGCTCGGGCTTTACCTCCGACAGCGCCCGGCGGAGCGGCGGGCGGGTGCAACAGCGCCCCCAGCGGCGGCGGGAGGCGGCCCGGGGGTGCCGCGTCGTGTCGTTCTGTTCCTCTGACGCGCCCCGTCCTCTCCCGACGGTTCACAGCTCCTGGTCCTCGCTACCGTATTGTCTCCCGGGGCCGGCCTGGCTCACGCGCCCCTTCCGCGCCTGGCGTGACGCAGTTCCTGCCGCCCGCTGCTCCCCGGGCCCTGCTGGCGGCAGCCGTTGGGAGCGTAACGGCGGGTGCGTGGCTGGCTCTCCCGCAGTCCCCCTCAAACTCTGTGGTTGCCTGAGGGAGAACCGGGAGCCGCGGAGGAGCGTCATCCCGCCGGCGGAGCGGTGCCGGTGGCTGCCGGCTTCCCCGGGTGCTGCCGCGCTGGGGTAGGTCGGGTGCTGCCGCGGCCCGGCGGTTTCCCCGGCTCCGGGCGGCCCGTCCCCTCCCCGATCAGAGCGGGAAGCTGGCTGGGCTCCGCAGGCGGCTCGGGGCCCGGCTCGGCTTCTCGGCGCCTCTGCTCGTGTGAGGCTCGGCTAGGGCGGGAGCGGGTGGTTCTCGGTCGGGCGGCGGGCCCCGGCTGTGGCCGCTGTCCCAGCCCGGGCGCGCGTTTCTATCCCGGTAAAAAGCGGGGAAGCTTTGACATAGTTCGGGATAGTTTTGCTTCGGGGCGTGAGTAATCGTCTGGTGAGTCCTGAGGGGAGCTCTTGGAGGGAGCTGTGATACTTTACGCGCTGTGGCTTCTCTCTGAAGTTAATATGACCATTAGTCTGGAGATTTAAAGGCTGAATGTCACTGAAGGTGAGGCACAAATCAAAATTGGAATGTGCATGACCCTTAAATAGGTGCAACAGGAATATAAATGACTTTGTGGAGTTAAAATAATGGTTTGCAATTTTTGGGGTAATTTTCATAGAGTTTCCTTATCGTCTGAATATCAAAAATGGACCCTGAAGCTGAGATAAAGAAGCAAGTAAACCCTTTCTACTGTAATGTAAGTATTCCTTATGGAAAATTGTAACTGATACAAAATAACGTTGGTAGAACAACGTTGGACTAAACCAAATATGATTTTTTCCTCTTGAGCAAAACTGCTAAATAGCACTGGAGTTCAACTTTGCTGTCTTTGTCAGGTTTGACTTAGATGCGTGTCAGGAATCAACTTACTAAAGTGAATGCTTTTAATAATAATACATTTCTAAACAAAGTCAGTCTTTCAAAGAGGAATATTAAACTGCAGCTGCTGTTAAACTAACAAAAAAATCCCCCAAATAAACAAAAAACTCCAGTGCCTAATTCATCTGGTTTATTGCTGTTGGTTCTAAGCATCTTGGGTTTTTTTAGAGGAGGAGAAAATATTGGGGCTGCCTTTGTTGATTCACATGAATTTAAACTTGCTCAGCTGCTATTCTGAACCAGCCCAGGCATAAACCGGCTGTGATTGGAAAACTTGATGTGCCTTTGAGTGAGGCAGGCCCCAGGCTGGTCAGGGTAAGTGGGTTAGTCTGGGGCAGCACTGAGGAGAGCTGGTTCCTCTTGGACAGTTGCACTGGCTTGTTACAATTGCACTGTGTCTCTGGTTCAGACTTGGTTAATAGTATGTGAGGAAGAATTTGGATCCATCATTACTTATCCACACAAAAATATGCTCTGACAGAGCTGCAGGGTTCTGGAGACATCTGAAATTTTTATGTGATGTGGCAGTTCTGTTCCATTACACACTGTATTTGGGTGGTCTTGGAGCCTCATAAAGAAAAGTTCTAGAAGCTGCTTTAGTTTGTTTTTGGAGGAATAGTACTTTTATAGACCTTGCCAATGCTGTCATTTCAATAGCAGATTTATTTTGTTTTGATATCAGTGGTATTTTTTTCCTGTTGTTTTGGGTGCAATGCTAGAAATACTTTTTCTCTTTGACCTAGATTTGCAAAATCTGGTGTGCTTCTGCGTTAAACCTGCAGACTCACTTCCTTGGATTCAAACACAAAACGGTAACATCAGCTTTTGAATGCACCTTTTGTCAGATTTTACAGATTTATTTAGCAATAGAATATGGGTTTGAAATATATTTCTTAATTTAGTTTTAAAAAGTGAAGTTTCAGCTCTTTGGCAAGTTTTGTTGTCTATGTTTTGTTTACGGTAATAAAGTAGAACTCGGTTTTGGACATTAGTCCTGTCAGAAAATGTTACAATTTTGTGTCTTACATTCTGGATTAGTAAGGACAATGCATGAGAATCTGTGGCTCTTAATAAATGCAGAATAGAATCATTAAAATAATAAACAACTTAGGAAAAAAAAGATGTATGTCTCTATTAAGGTGCATGTAATTATCTATTCACCTGGGATAATCTATGGTGTTGGTGTTAATCTAATTTGTTTTATAATTAATAAAATATTTGTATTGTTTTCAATCTTAAATGTCTTGTCTTTTTTCCTTGTTGGTTGATGACTTGGTAACTTAGGTTGAGGAAGCACTGAAAGCTCATGGCATTGGTAAGGGCAAGATTTTTTACTTCGTACTTTGTTCTATACTTGCACCTTTCTCCACACCACAATGTAGCTGTTTATGAAACAAACAAGAAAAAAACTTTTTCAAGACTTGTGCTTTAGACCTTGTCCTGGTTTGAGCTAGAACAGAATCAATTCTCCATTCAGTGATTTTACTTCTCAGCTAAACCTCTAAGTAACTGCAGTTTCTGAAGTTCATGGTATATTTTTGCAGACAGTGTCTGCTTCTAGCAATTATAACGCTTGATGTTTAGAGTTACCACTAAGGAGTGGTGTATAGGAAGGCTCTTGCTCATACTTGCTCCTGTACAAACCAAGATCACTGCTAAATTTGTGTGTTACGTTGGAGTGCTGTGAGTGAAGGGGTCGTAAGTAAAAAGGCTGCACCTGTGGGCAGGAGTGGACAGGACAGGAGACCCTAAACTGACCAATAAAATATTCCATCCCATATACATCATAAAAATGATGAGGATGAATAAAGCTGAGGGATCACGAGGGTCAAGTCAGTCGTCTTCTATGCCTGATATCTGGGGAGGACTCTGTTCTTCTGCCTTTGATCTCAATCTGTGAGTTCCTTAATCCAGTTCCTGAATCCCATTCCCTTCTGCTGCTGAGTCCAGCCTGGACTCTGGGGGAGTTTGATAGTGGTTTTATATATACTTGTATATATTTAATTATTTTCTTACTAATATTTCTTCTTTTTATTGTTACTGTTTAATGAAGGCTGGTTTAGGGGGGTTTTTTTGTTGTTGTTTTTTTTTTTAAATCCATTAGTCTCTCTCCTTTTTTCCATTTCTCTTCTGGGAGGCGGGAGAGCTGCTGTTGGTTGTTTAGTTGCCAGCCCAGTCTTAATCCATGACAGACCTGTGTTGTGTTCTTTAATGAGATAACTATCTAATCCTGCAGAAAGCAATCAATAATATGAGCAAGGAGTATGCAAAGTTCATTAAAAAGCACCAGCTACAATACTACAAATTACCTACGTTAAGGTTTTGAGAAACCTTAAAGAATTAAAGACCTTAGAGACCTTCAAGACTTAAAATACATTTTTAAAAACTATGGCTCTTAAAGCATGCAGAAATACTTTTTTCTATGCATACTTTGTTTTTTAAAAAAGCTCATTAAAAATACCTTAATTAGCTGAAGAAAAGTACTTTAAATAGGTTTAAAATATCATTAAACCTTCCCCAGGTCTTTATGAGCTGCTGTAGTTCTTGAAGGCATGAAAGTCTAACTATGTTCATAATTGTTTTCCTACTTCCATTTCATGATGCGCCAAAATGTATTTACAGGTTTCTACAAGGTACTGCTCCTAGAATTTGATTTGTAAGTTGTGGCCAAAGTTATAAAGTCATTGCACCTACCTAATCTGGGAATTTTTGTATGGACTGTAGAGGAAATATAAGTGATTAAATAGTTAGCAACCAGAGATTGCTGAAATGGATGCTCTGAAATGTTTAGAGGTGAATAGGCAGACAGTCATTGTGTATTTTTCTTTTTTTTGTTTATTTTTAAAGTATTGGTTGGCCACTAAAAACTTGATGAATTCTAGTGACTAGAATATGTTTTTTGTTAGTAATGTCTTTGTAGGTTTATCTTTACTACATTTCACTTCTTTTTCTCTTCTGATCCTTTCCTGAAGATCATTTCTGAAGGTTGGTGGCAATGCAGCTGGTATTAAGCAACATCTAATTTGCAGGAATGAGCTGTCAGCTTCATTAGTTGTCAACACAACATAGTTTGTAACTGAAATACTCCAGAAGAGTTTTCACAAAGATTGTCTCTGTAATCAAAGCTTATATGACTGATGTAGTACTATAAACTGAAGCCTTTTGACTCCCACCTTCTATTTAGGGTTTATTGTAAGTCTTATGCTCAACTTCTTAGCAATATCTGATGTTTTATTGAGGTATTGCTTGCAGCAGGAAAGTGACAGGGTTGTGAGGCATTTAAGACATGGCAGAATTCACATTTGCCCTTAGCTGATGTTATTTCAGGCACTGCTAATGGCTGATTGATTTATTTTCATGTAATAAAATGCTGGGCTTTCTGAATTTCTGAAGTCTGAATCTTCTTGTTTCCTTACAGTGAGTGCATTAAGCCACTGTTCAAGGAATGGCAACTTGCTGCACTCCCAGCCACAGAGAGTGTCATCTCATACAGATGTCTGTCTCTCTCCAGGTTCCTCAGTGGCAGATAATGTCACGTGGTCACCTCTGTCTTACCTTTCTTAAGGTTCTGCAGCCCCAGCTGTATCACATGCCATATGTGGATAGAAAAAGGTGTTTGGCTGGAAGGGGAATAACTGCAGACCTTTTGCCAAGGGCGGTGGGGTTGTGCTGAGCCAGGTGCCTGGCAGGCAGCATGGGGGCTGGCAGTTTAAGCACCTCAAGTTCAGCAGATTTAAACTGAATTGCTGGGATGTATTGGATTAAAGTAGCCCTGAAGTTTATGAAATGAAGCTTTGTTCATTATAGAATAAAAGATACTGCACTGTACTGAATCCATCAGGCTTTTCTCTTGTTGCAGATTGTCTTCTGTATAAATTAAATTGCAATAATTAAGCAACTGTTTAATAATTTAAGCAATTGTTTAATAATTTAATTTTGTGATATATATTTGAGTGCTAACTACTGCCTTGATTGATCTTCCTCTCCGCCTTCTTCATTGAATTGCCTGATAGTAAATAACTTTGTTGTTGTTTGGTGTAAATATTTTTTATCTTTTTTTTTCCGCAAAGACTCTCACAGCATATACAAAAGTAAGTGTACCTTATTTTTCTCATGTCAACAAAAGTTCAAAGAGTTTTCTTTAAAAAATATCCATTATCATACCAAATTGGTTTCAGGACTTACAATTTTGTTTCCACTTCTGGTTTGTTTTTTATTTAGTGAAAACAGCAAGTGGCTCTGGGCAGCAAGTGAAAACACCTGTAAAACTTCCCAATTATGGTAAGAATGTTTAATGAAAACAAAAAAAAATTGAAGAAATAAAATGTTTTGGGGTACACTGTTATGGGTGATGTCTAGACACTTAGCAGGTCATTGGGAATTCATTTCTATTCATTGTATTTTACACTTGCAGTAATATTTTGTAATAATACTTAAAACAATATTTGCAGACAAAATGCTATTAAAAGAATGTAAAGAGGATTGGGGGGGGATTATGTTTCTCAATAACTGACTTAATTTGTAATGTGGGACCATGTATGAGCAGGGATTCACTTGAATGTGTGTTTCTCAGCATATTTTCTCTAGGCCAAAGGTTAAAATCAGGAGTTCATTTCATTTTGGAGGGTTTTGTGATGTGGCTTGAGAGCATGAAGACTGATTGATAGATGGATGATGTGGGATTACATAAAGATTGATTTTTATCTTACAGTGCAAACTGAGCCAGAGAGGCTTCATGGACAGACCTTGGAAGAACAGCTTAATACATGTAAAGATTCAGAACCTGCACTTGGTGAGGGCTTTTAATACTGTAATTGTTCACTTGTGTGATGTTTACCTTTAAAGAACATTATTTGATTTTTTTTTTTTAAAATGTAAAATTAGGTAACGTGTAATAAAATCTTACTGTGTTTACACTGAGTACCCAATAGTCTGGTACAAAAGTGATTTACCTTAGTGACAAAATCATTGGATTTGGCCTGAAATATTCTTGATTAGGATAGATCCCACATGTTGAGAACGTCCTCTAGAAACAATCTAAGCTGATATGGCAGAAATGAACTTTGACTCAAATAACTGTTACTATCCTTTGCAATTTAACTACCCATTGAGTAGGATGGACAGAAAAAACAACTACGGGGACATATATTAAAATACATTGCATTCTAAATAGTGATAAAATAGTTGTTGCTATTAATTTTTTTTGATGATTAAAAAAAATAATTGTCAAGTGGTAACTGTAAGGCATTTAAAAAAAGTCAATTTCATACCTTTAGTATTGAGGAATTCTGGACACCCAAAATATAAAATAACTGATGGTTCTAAAAATCTTGTTTGACGTGTTTGACATGCAGTAGTGATCATTTCCTTTAACATCTTTTTTGTAACAGGCACTGATTATTTCAGCAAACATGAAATTTCCTAAAGTTGTTTTTTTTTATCAATACAGGACTTAATTATATAATTGAATACCGCTCAAAATACAATTTCCCTTTTCTCTATGAATGTCAACTGTGCCACTGTAAAACAGGACTGAGCAACATGTTCATGCATGTTTGTGGTTCCAAGCATAGACTGGCATACCTGGTAAGTTTTTAGAGTAAAGTTTGTTGGGTTTTTTTTTTAATGTAATAATGTAAGCAGAGAAATTGCTAATCATATTATGATTTCTAAAAAATGAAATGAAATGAAGGTGTTGCACAAGCTTTTGTGAAAATGTGTGTATTGCAACCGTGCGACTGTGATAAATGGATTTAAAATTCTTGTCATCAGTAAGGTATATGTGTGGCCATTGCTGACACAGAGGTTTTTAGTTCATTCTGTTTCGGCTGACTGGTAATGCCAATAATGAAATCTACAGCTAAAATTGACTAGAATTGGGTTTTTGTCTAAATTTTCTATTATCTTAACTGGATCGATGAAGAAATTGTTCCTTCTTTCATATGCTTTAGATTAAAAGGAACATAATTATAAATGAATAATTATAAATGAATATAATATGTATTGCATAGAGGCTGTGACTTGGAATCAGGAAAAAGAAGTTTTATTCCCGTTTTTGTAGCAGGACAAGCCATGTAAGTTCTGTGCCTGTTTTATGGAAATTTGGAAAGCTCTTAAGGTTTGTGTCAGCCCACAAATGTTTAAGTACGTTATTTTTTTCAGTATATTTAGAGAACTGAGGCTGTCCAGCCTTTGAATGTTTACTTGAATGTGTTTGTTTATGGTCGACTTTAACAAAACAGAAAGGAAAGTATTCTGAAAAGTATTTCAATACTTTCCATAAAATATCCGTTTGGAGTTGGTTCTATATCCCACGTATCTTAAAAGTCATAGAAAGTTGAGTTTGTACAGCGTCTTGAAGCTTGTTATCAGGTATACTGTGATGGATCTGCAGTGATGTCCATGATGTCAATCATAACCATGCTATTTCTGGTTGTTAATTCAGATGTGTATGCTGAGTCTTTATGTTCTCAGCTCTTGTATTTCTTGTTTACTTTGAACAGTTCCCTGCAGTACTGAATCTTATGCTCATTAAATGCATCTCTGCTATATTCTTAAGTACTATAAAATATAATAGTCCAACAAGGTTAAGTTTCTAAGTCATGCACCTGGGATGGATTAACCCTAGGCAGTGGGAAAAGCAGGAGACTAAAGGGCTAGAATTTATTTTGCTGAAAAGGAACTGGGGGTTCTGGTGGCTAACGAGCTAAAGATAAGTAGTGTGTCCAGGCATTAATGAAGGCAAACAGCAAGTTGAGCTATACTAACAAGTGTATAGCCAGTAGATCGGAGGAAGTGATGATTCCCCTGTTCTTGATGCTTGTTAGGCCATATCTAGAATACAGTTTTGTGCTCCTGCAGACAAGAAAGCTATTGATGAAATCGAGCAAGTCCAGTGGAGAGCTGCCACGATGGTCAGGGGGCTGAGGCGCTTGCACTGTGAGGAGAGACTAAGGTAATGGGGCTTGTTCAGGCTGGAGAAGAAGTGTTGGGGGATCTGATAGTAGCCCTCCAACACCTCAGAGAAGGTTAAGAAGGCAGAATCAGGCCCTTTGTAGAGGTGCTTGGCAGGAACATAGATCCAAAAAGAGGAGTTTCCTACTTGACATAAGGAAGTTTTGTCACAGTGAGGGCTGTCAAGCATTCGAGCAGGTTGCCCAGAGAGATGGGGGAATCTCTGTATTCACAGGTTTTTAAGACCCAAGTGGACTAAGCCCTGTGCAACCAGTTCAGCGTTCAGTGTCAACCTTGTTTTGAGCAGATCTGGTTTCAGTCCCCTAAATTATTCTGTGATTCTATACATCATCATTTTAGTAAGTTCTGCTATGTATATGTGTAAAAGTTGACTTCTCTCCCATGATTATTAGCTGTGTTAAATCTGGAAAGACTTGTTGGGTAATGTATGACTTCAGGAATTGCATTTCCTTCTTTTCTAGAAACAACATTATCCCGAGATAGCAGAATCTGATGAAGTTAAGGGTAAAGGCTCCGAACTGAACAGAAAAGTTAGGCAAGTTGCATTAACAATCGAGAAGAAAGAAGGAAGAAAACAAATAAAGGTACACTTCTTAAGAATGTCAGAAATTTTATATTTATTAAAAAAGCAAAGCAAACAGTTTCTGGTGAGCAGATCTGTTTTGGATGCTAGGAAGATCTTGCTTTTTTAAAAACCTTTATTACAAGTGCTTTTTGTCATCTTAATAATTCTTCCAGAATTATTCTGGACACAATTTTCCATTGGTCTCTCCTGGCATAACATTTCTCTTGTTTGAAATAATACTCATGCTACCTGAGTCTACAGAGATACGACTCTAGAGTGCACAAATAACACAAAATACCAAAATTAATATTTAATCAATCCCCAGCTGGGGTTGTGCGCGTGTAAAATAACTTGTTTAATTGTTGCTAGGAAACTACCTTTATGACTTTTCTGAATTAGTTTCTGCTTTGTTAGCACCTTGTGGCAATTCTCAGAGGAGCCAGGTAAAAATTCTAGTGCAGAGGGAAGTGTGATACGAGGTTATTGGCAATGCCATGGGATCACAGGAGCACCATAGGCTTCAGTTCTGGGGGAGCTTTACCCTTAGAAGCATGTTCCTATGAAGCTATCTTCATATTGCTTTCTGTTGAGTATTTAGAAATACTATTGCAGGGCAGGATATTGGCGGAATTCCTTCTTGAGGTGTACCTTAGCCTCTGATTCATGACCAGGTGCTTAGTGTTCTTCATGGTATAGGTTGATATTGTTATCTCCATCAATTTCAATGCCTGTCAGCAGCCTGCTAGTTAAGTGCCGTTTCTTGGCAAGATCTCTTGCTAATGCTACTTAATGTAGCATAGATTGTCTCTTGTTTCACAGCGGAGTTCACCATGTTGCTGTTTCTAAGCTCACTACATCCTGCTCATCTGAAAAAAGACCCATGTTTCTAGGCTCAAGGATGAGAGCCTGCACTGATCCTACTTTTTTTTTTTACAAAAGGAAGTATGGGAATATTGGAAGATTAAGTCTTTCTTCTACAACAAATGCTCTTTAAGGGAGAAATTTCAGGTCATCAAATTCAATCTGTCTGCATATCCTTCATTTTTAGCCTCTGCTTAAAAAGAAAAACAAAACTATTAGCAGCAACCTTTTCTTTTGACCTACTGAATTGAAATTTCTTCTTGACTCAAGACTGTATATTTTACTTGAGATTTATGTTCATGGATATAGAAATATTAGTTCCATCTATATTTTGTAGACTGTTTTGTCTTTCTAGAAAGTTTCACTACACCCATAGCAAATCCATCCTTGATTTAAGGAACTTTTAAATAAAGCATGCATAACCCGGGTTAATTTTATGGCAATATTTTCTGAAACTAGCTATGTTATTTATTTATTTATTTTAACCCTAACAAATATTTAATTGTTGTAAATAAGTGTTAAGGTAACTGCCTTACTGACTTTTGAATATCCGTTCAGGGATTTGTACATCTGTGGGCTGGAACACCTCTCCTACAGGCTGAGAGAGTTGGGGTTGTTCAGCCTGGAGAAGAGAAGGCTCTGGGGAGACCTCATTGCAGCCTTCCAGTATCTGAAGGGGGCCTACAGGAAAGCTGGGGAAGGACTTTTTATGAGGGCTTGTAATGACAGGACAAGGGGTAATGGCTTTAAACTGGAAGAAGGTAGATTTGGATTAGAATTACGCAGAAGTCTTTCACTATGAGGATGGTGAGACACTGGAACAGGTTGCCCAGGGTGGTTGTGGATGCTCCATCCCTGGAGGTGTTAAGGTACAGGTTGGATGGGGCTTTGAGCAACCTGGTCTAGTGGGAGGTGTCCCTGCCCATGGCAGGGGGTTGGAGCTAAACAATCTTTAAGGTCCCTTCCAACCCAAACCATTCTATGATTTTGTGTTTAACACTACTGGTAATATATCCTTAAGAAAAAAATATTTAACTCTTATGAAATACCTATGGAATAATTTTATCCACAAAATAGCTAACATAAATGGCTTTTATTTTTAGGTCGTTACAGATGCTCCAGTAATGAGGAGAAGATGGCAAGAATGTAAGTGTGCTCAGTGGAATGTAAATTGTACATTTCTAATTTGGGTAAACTCCCTTTGATCTAAATCTGATTGATTTAAGGGCAAATTGAAAGATTTGTTCGGTAATTGTAGTGTGTGCTTATGTTCTAAGCTGCATTTTGGATGGTTTATATTGAAAATTTGAGGGATGAATGAGTTTTTCCATGGGCAACATAACTAGTGAGACCCGTTTTATACAGCTTTGTCCTGTCTCTACCCCAGTCCCCCTCACTTCTCAGGATCCTTTAGCTTTGATTTCTTTTTATCTGGTAACTGCTGTAGTCTCTGCAGTGCCAACTACTCATGACCATTTTTGCTAACTGGTCAAAAGGAACAGGTTGGAGCCCCATGTATGTATTTAATTTGCAGTCCAGAAAGCCAGACAGAATTCTTAAAGCACAGTCATAGCTCTTACCTGCGGGAGAAAACATTCTGGTTTGCTAGCCATTGATATTCACACAACTGTAGGAATGTGGTACCTGTGAGACTCCTCTGCTCAGTTTAATCTTTCCAAAGTGATTGTAGGGCAATATCACATCCAGATGGACAGACAGTACTATTGCAGGCTGCTTTAGGAGATGGCTACAGATTGCTACGAGACCTTCATTCTCAGATCTGTATGAAAAATACAGATTTGTATTAAAACTAAAGTACTTAATGTATATTAGTATGTAAATGGTGTCTTAAAGTAGCTCAGCAGAAGTAATAAGATTATTTTTATAATGATCTAGATTAGCAGTGTCATACTCTGAAGATGAAAGATACCCATTTTGCATCTAGGAAAGTGTTTTGAAATAGTTTGAATCTTATTCACGTTATGTTTCTTGAGTGTAACCTGTTGGTTAATGTGTCTAATTTTGCACATGACTGTGGCATTCTACTAGATTTATATCTTTTAAGAAATTGATGTGTCTAATTTTGCACATGGCTATGTGGTATTCTGCTATATTTATAATATTTACATCTTTAAAGAAACTTATGTGTGCAATTATAACCAGGGTATAAAATATTTAAAACTTCGTTATTAATTTGTAATCCATATTTACTATGCTGTCACATAATAATGTTTATAAAATTCTTCTTAATATTTGTAACTAATAATGCACAGAAACAGAGCTAGTTGAAATGGAAGTGTGGGTTTAGAACCCTCCTCTACCAAGATAATGTCTGTTGTGCTACATTTCAAGCATGTTTGTTTAGATCCTACTGCAGATGACAGCCCTTCAAAAGCCAAAGTGCAGCATGTGGATATGTCACTTAGTAATGAGCAAGATACAGATTGTAAAAATAAGGATGGAAAAATGACAGACTCTAGCCAAGGTGAGAGAAAAATTGTTATTTTTTATTATTATTACTTTTTAAACTTTCACCAATACAAGGATTATTTACTTTGCATGTGTCTGTTTACAGGTTCTATAGTTATGTTCTGCTCTAGAAGGTGACTTTGCACAGTGTGTGATAGAAGAATAATCCCCGTGTTTGCAAAGAAACCCATCCAGTTTTACCTAACATCACTAGATACTTTAGAACAGAAACAAGACAAGATTCATAATTAGAAATTGTTACTATGCGTATTTCTGGAGGAAGGAGCACAGACTCTTTTTAGGCGTATAAGCAGTTCTTTGGTGTCAGGGAAAAGAAATGGGAACAGCTGCATGCCAGACTGCTTGTTCAGAGCACAAAAAGAATAAAAAGGAAATAGATTGGATAGATTTTTCAACAACATCTAAAATATTTGACTAAGGCTTATTATTTTGAAAATAAAATCCGAATTTAATATAAAAATCAGCGAACACCATGTAACTGAAGAGACATCAAAAGTTGTTGCTTGGTTGTAGACAATGTCAAAGGTGATATTAGGGTTCTGTCTGAATGCATTATAATTATTCTTATTCAGAATATTTCTGATCAGAAATATAAACTTCTGCTTCATGACTGAACCAAATCTTTGATTTTTAGATTCAGTTTTTATTTTTTTTCTTCACTAGACACCTTACACCTTCAGGTTTTATTGATGCTATCTGTCAAAAAAAAGCAAACAGTGCTTTTAAGTTAAAATATTGGAAACCATTATTAAATATACTGGTTTTATTGTTTTAGATGAAAAGAATGTTCAAGAAGAGCAGGAAAAAAGTCAGAAAGAACAGGAACAACCAGATGAGAAGGTTGAACCTAATAAGGCTATTGAAAGGAGCAAAGGCAACAAGACTGAAGAAGACAGCAAATGCAACAACTCAGAAAAGTAAAATAAAAAAAATCCTCCACCCCTAAAACCCTTTAAATTTCCTGAGAGGAATATGTTGTAGATGATAACTGTCTACACTGGATTTGCATAGAGTACACTGTGAGGAACAAAAGTGTGCTGTAACAGCAAAATGCTTGGCTGCTGAAGTTGTGCTCAGCTGTAAGCTGCTCTTACCAACAGAAAACCTGGTGTATGTAAAGTGACCTCAGATTTTGCTCTACATTTAACTGTGTTATTCTCAAGGCATAATCCTCATGTATTACAAGGTCAAAAATATGTTCCCTTGTGGTTTAAAAAACCCTCTGTTACAGGTTCATGTCAGGACAATTAGGGTGGTCTATGAACTGGTTTTAGAAGGAAAGATTATTAGTAAATGGCTGTAACGATTGGGGTTCGTCTTTACAAAAGATTTCGTGGAGGGACAGTAGGAAGTACTGTGTGTGGTTCTGAAATGGTGAAACTGTACTTGCTGTTTGTAAACATCTTGTTAATAACAGCATTGTGAGTTTAGTGGGAACTATCAGCCTTTGTGCGAGGGGGGATATCTCCAACATCAGTCAACACCGGGAAAGCATTTGATGAGGGATCTACACGCCTCAGCCCAAACATGAGACTTTTGTTCCAGCAATTAATTCTTCCGTTTTGCTTTAAGAACATTCTCTTGGATTGCTTCCCAACTTTAATCCAGTGGTATCTCTCCCAGACATGGAGGGCTAACAATTTTTGCTTGCTATGCAGTAAAAGGAGAAATTTTCTTGTTCCTGAAATATCTTTTTGTAGGACTTTTGCCCCTCTGTGGGGCAACCGTTAAGGAAAAGGATTAACTGAAACCAGATTCAAGTCCACGTTTATGAATCCTTATGATCATCTGTCTGGCTTTCAAATAACTGTAACAAGCTCTTTAACGAGTGAACTAGATTGTGAAAACACCAAAAATAGGGAACTAATATAGCTCAGATATCCACATCTGGAAGTGCTGCTGTGTATTTCTCCTTGACACTGATCCTCATTGTGCAGCCCTCTACTTAAATTGGAAGAACAGCATCCTCGGAAAAATCACTTCATGTTGTTCTTTTAATCCAGTCATTTGGATAGATTCTGGGTAACTGAGCAGTCAGGTGTTTCAGTGAGAGACTGGTTTGGAAATGAGTTACTAAATTAGGGCTTCAGCTTCTTCCTTTACTGTTCATTTTTGTGAGACTTCTAAGAGATGTGAACTCAATATATAATTTCCTAAAAGGAATAAGATGAGATTCTCATTGGCAGCAAGCAGTCAAATGTTTCTGCTTAAAGATTCTGCAATATCAGTCTGACAATTTCCATTACTCCTAATTTCTTTGCAGTGGAGTTCTACACAGACAGTCATCCAAAGATGTTAATTATTTTATTTTGAGTTCATTGAAGGTATCATCTGCTTTTACTACACTTTTAATCCCTAAGAAGAATTTCAAGAAAGAGGAGGGCTTGGGCTTGGCAGTCATATGGGTTTGATTAATTAAAAAAACCCAGCAACTCTCAGCCCTGGTTCCTGAGCTAGATAAGGGATGAAATGCATCTCTAGGAGTTGTTACAGAACAGTGCAAATACGGATTGGTAACTTTTAGCCATAGGAATCTTTGTATGCCCAGTATCTCTGTGGCTACATTGTAAAATACTTTTTTATAGCTGAATATTTTTAAAAGCAAGTCTGTGAAGCGCTGATAAAAATCAGGGACTTTTTTTCTGCAATGCATACAAAAAGCTTACAGCTTTTACTGCCACTGTCAAACGTCTGTCTTCATTATGGGTTTTAGAACTTAGGTACTAGCTAATCACACCAAAAAAACCCCTCATAAATAATTTTTACATTGATATCTGGGACTACTGGAATTTCTGCAAGGAATTAATATGTGTTCTTTCAGACTATGTCAGAGCTACTGTAGTAGTGTGTCTGGAATTTAAACTGATTATCAGTTATTGGGTGGCTACACATTTTTGATGGATCAACCAACCGTGTACTGTTTTATTTATTTATTCTATTTTAAGGTTTGAGACCAATAAAAAATCACAGGAAGAAAACAAGGAAGTTGAGGTCAGTATTTTTCCATTTAGTTGGGGAAATATTTTAATACATGATTGGCCATGGTATTTGCTTTTGCTTATTTAAATTACTAATGTTATTGACAATAAATTTGCTACAAGTTACTAAACAAAACTCTTAAGGAAAGTCTTTTTCCTACTTTGTCATGCAAACATGCACACACAATTTAGTTACAGCAAGAATCTATAATAACCATAATAATTACTGTTTAATTATAGTTACTGCACATAACAGATCTCTTGGCTTCTTTTTTTCCTTTTAATATTGAACAGCAAGAATTTACAGCAAATTCTGAAGAATTCACTAGCCAAGAAGAGCTGTTGGGTTATTTGGTGAGTGTCGTTTGGTGATAATGTTACCTTGTAATGTATTTTTTGGAAAAAAAAAAAAAAAAAAAGAGCAAAACCCCTAAGTTTAAAACGCAGCAAGTCATGTGAAAGCCAAGTTGTAGGCAGTCTGCTAATCTAACATTTTGTCAAAAGGTGGGATTCAGAATAACATTAATATAATTGAATTGATAATATATCTAGTAATTCTAAAGTTTCTAGACACGGTTTTTGCCAAAGTACTGGTTAACTCTCAGAGGAATGACTTGCATTGGAAATCAATGCACTTTTCTCAACTATAGCTTAAGTCCACACCTGAACTACGTGCTTAAGTAAAATGACATTTAATTTTTTTTTTTCCTTTCTTTTATAATTGGTTTATCATTTGCAGATGAGGAATTAGGAAAGATGTAGTTCAAGAATGGAAGGAAGGAGAAAGAAGAAAAATATCTGAGATATGCAGAAAGAAAGATGCAGTTTTTAAGAAATAAAATGCAAGTTGTATACTTAAAAAAAACAAACCAAGAAACATATAAGCTAAAAAACCCTACCTATTTCTTCTGTAAAGTAAGAGGCAGAACACCTGAGTTGTGTTCAGCTGTTGGAAACAGGCACTGTGTACACATCACATACATGGCAAAGATAAAGTCAGGGAGAGTGGAAAAGTAGCAGTTGTCAGTTGTTAGAATTTATCAACATTTGTGGTCTTGCACAAAGAAATGGTGATTTTATTAAAGGCATCAGTGACAAACTGTACAAAAATCTTTACTGCTGGTTGCTGTGACTCAGCTACTGCACAGTCATTTAAGGTCTACTGACTATCATAAAATCTTTTTCCCACTTTTTAAATGGGCAATTATTAGGCGTAAAGGTCGCACCTTGCTAATAAAACTTGAATTGGTTTTGAGGCATCCTCTTGCTTAGTATGATTGTCCTCCAAGAAAAAGAGAGGACTGTTGGGAATGTGATTTGGAAAGTTTTAAAATTGTTTAATCTTAGCATCTGCAGTTGCTTTTTTAAAAGCTGCATTATGTGTTTCCATTGTTGTTGGATTTAAAAGGCTTCGTATGTAGTGGAAAGTAATTTAACAAGTATCGGGTATCTTTTTTGGACTTGCTGTTCATATCATGGAATAATAATAATTCCAGTTGTTCAATAACCATCCATACTGTAGGCTTCTTTTAATTCTGAAAAGCAGTATGCTCAGCTTTGGCATTAAAGTAATTGTATTTCTTTTATTACCTGATAGCTGAGATATTCTTGCCCAAGTTTAATCTTTTTCAACCTGTTTTTTGACAAGATCTTTTTAAAATATGTCGTGTACAAGCCAGGAGAGATAAATACTTACAGTGTTAATGTAATATAATCTCTGTTATGCTGTGCCATATGAACTTAATGCTAGTTTTTATTACTTTCTAGAGAAATAGGTCATGACTACATTGCCTCAGGAAAGTTGTACACATTCATTTGTATGCAGGTATTTTGGGAAGAGATCAAAATACGTAAGGAAAAGCATTTTTCTGTATGTATTTCCAGGCATATTCTTGAACTGTTCCTTTTCAAAGGATCATATCAGGTAGCTGCAGCTTCCTTCTGTTAGATCCTCTTCCATTCCACCCCTTCACCCCCAATTTATGGGACTTAAAGTAAAAACTTTGTCACTTCAGCCATGTCTTACAGAAGGATAGAGACATAAAAATGAGGTTCTTGCAGGTTTTTTTTTATACAGGGTGATACTTTAATCTTTCAGAGGGAAAATTTTTATCTCATGTGTTGTTTTGTTTTGCTTTTTCCTAGCAAAATTTTGAGATACTGAATGAAGATGATGCTTCATTTATCCTAAAAGTTACACAGACTCTTACAGATGCTTTGGTGGAATATCGTCAGCAGGCTGCGTCAAACAAAGTAATGTGGATTTTATCTTAGTTCTGTTTTACATACCTGTAGATTCCTGTGATTATGCATTTTTATTATTACAGTTTAAACAGAATTGCTGTGGAGACTGTATTGTAAGTTTTTCTCATTAAATACTTGAATTTTTGTAGTGATGATAGCATAAACTTACAGCTTTTCTGTTGAGGAGTCAATACTTTCTGTTCAAAGGTGCTTTTTTAGTAGAAGCTGAAAATAATCTGTCTCTTATTTCCTGTGCTTTTCCTTACATCTAAGGTTTTCTACTATTTTTTGCCCCTTTTCAACTCTAACTTAAGCTTTTCTCATCTCCGCTGACACTCTTGTTCTGTGTCCCATTTTCATTCCCAGCCTTCGCTTTATTCACTGTGTAATCAAGCATTACTGACATCAGTTTTCGTTTTTATACAACTTTTGGTCCTACTCTTTGGACTGTTTCCTTTGAGGTCTCTTTTTTCCTCTGCTATTAGAAACTCAGTTTTTCCCCCCTTTGCTGAGGGGGGACTTTTGACTGACTTGTCAGCATAGGCACAGTGTGGGGGTGTGTTTAGTACTTTGAGGCTGCTGTGGTTGCCACTTGCATTCCTTGTACCTCCAGTTTACATTCGTTATGCCATAACCTCCACAGTTTCCACACTTGAAATGACCTTTTGTTCATCCCCCTATTGTCAACAGGGATAGTAGGAACTGTCCTCCTCTTGGTGATCCATTCAACATCTTTGCCATAGGAAACATTCTTCCTTATCCCTCCCAGCATTTGTTGCAGAATTGTCAGTGTTGACCAGACTTCTCATTCACCACAATAGCTCTTCCTACTAGAACAGCTACTTAACTACTTTTTTATTTAAAGGGTGAACTTAAGGGGAAAATGCCAAATGAGTGTCAGTACCAGCCAGCAAGCTGGAGAGAATCACAGAGGTGACACTTCAAGAAAATAAGTTCTGTTTTATTTTGTCTTTTATCTTCAAAAGCCTTTTTAATTCAGGACTTTATAAAGTTTATCTTTATTCCCCATATTCTATTTTCCCTCTATTACTTGCTTTGTGCCCCAAAGGCAGTACTTCTCTATGATAAATCCCATGCCTACAGTTCTCATTAATTATTTACTGTTTCCTACCTTCCTCATTAAGCTTACTTTCACCTTATTCCTGCTCGATTTTCCATACAGTATTTTGTTGGTTTATTCATATGGAAAGAGGCCAAAATCTGACATGTTACAAAACAATCAAGTTCCAGCTGAAGTAACCTCTAACCTACTAGTTGTAGAAATTTTTTTTTTTCCCTGCTTTGGGGTTTTTTGGTATTCTAAACTGATCTTTCAACTGGTAATTTTTTAGCTAAATCTTATTCTGTGTAAAATGCTTCCTTTTTAGACCTGACAGGTTGAGAATTAGGCTCTATAAGTATTACTTCTTGGCCTAATACAGAGCAGTGTATACATACATAGAAGTTCATTACCAGCTGTAATTTTTCAGATTGGGTAGCAGAAATATTGGTCTTTTATTTGGTTTGTGATCCTTAAAAATGTAGTAGTTTGTGTTTTCAAGAGGTTGTCTTGATGAAATTCTAAACACAACTTTTTTTCAACTCATAGGACCTCTTAGATGCTGACTATAACGGAGAAGCAGTGTTGGAATATTCCACAGAACAGTCTGACCTGACTTCAGCAGATATCAGTGACTCTGATACTGGTAATGTTAGCTTTGCAATCTTCAGTGTGCTTTAATCTTAGCACTGAATCTTGCATAAATTTTAATAAGCCTTTTTTTCCTGCTTCTCTAAAAGCAGAACTTAAGAGCAGAATAAAGCCAGGGTCAAGTAGCATAAATTAATAGTTTTGGCTTTTTTTTCCCATCCTCTACAAATGTTAGAAAAGCCAGACTACTAAAAACATTCATTCTTCTTAACTGTAGGACTTGGGGAGAAAGTTGAATTAGTATCAACTCTGACTTTCCTCTGTCCAGAGGCAACTGTTCCTAAGCAGGCTTTCAAAGTTTAACTTTGTCTTCCCCCTCCACTCCCTTTTCTTTCCCTTCTTGGTGGAGAAGAGGCTTAGTGTAGGTCTAGTCCAATCAAGATGATAGTGGAAACAAAATTATGTTGTATAAGCTGGATAATTCTGTTTAATACCCAAATATTGCAGCTACTTGGCCTCAGTACTTCTGATGCATTTTTTTAAATAATCTTGGATTTCTTTGAGGTCATTTCCCTCTTGGTATAAACAAATGGTTATTTTTCTCAAGCATAGGAAGTACAATCACAGGCTTGGAGAGGCAAAATACCCAGTGAAACTCTAGTGAAAAATACTAGTGAAACTCTTTTCTAGGGTTTTTTTTTTTTCCTGTGCAGTGTCAATTTTCTTTTTTTTCTAGGAACCTCAGTTAATATAATGCTAATAACAAAAATTACAATGACTGACAGTATATGAGACTTGGATCTTCTGGTTCTTTTGTGTAAGCATAATGGAAATAGCTTTCACCCACCTCCCACCCTTGTTTCTCCAGGATTTTCTGTAACCAGAACACATTCCTGACTCTCAGTTGTATGAAAATGTAGCAAACTCAGATATGAACCTTACCAGCAACGCTGCTGTGCCAGGCTGGGAATGCTTGTTTTGAAAAGCCATATTTAGAGGAATAAGTAATAAAGTCTCCTCAGAATCTTTGCTAACTGAAAACCGATATTTCTTTTCTTCAAGACTATTCAAGCAGCCGATCAGCTAAGCGATCCTTATCAGTAAATGAAGATGATGAACTCCAGAAATTTTCAACTGGCTCTTCAGAAACAACGTATGAGAACAACATCACTGCTCAATTTTTGAACAGCGTAAGAAATATGAATGTTGAGGAAGTCACTGCTACTCTACACAAAATAGCAGCAGCAAATCCAGCTTTCAGAGGTAATTCATGTATACATGTATACACACAGAAACACACATCTACAAAAATACACATAATTTTGTTAGCTCTGTGAAATATTAAGTACTGTATGGGTGAAAGAACTTTACAATATTAAGGAGGGCTGAAAAGACTTTTTTTCCCCTTTAACTTTTGCAGGATCCAGTTTAGGATTCAAAATGCCTGTCTTCCTTCAAAGGTGTTAATTGCTGAATTTCTTTTAACATTCTTTTCTCATTTGTGTATAGTAACATTTACATGGTGAGAGATAGTAAACTAAAATCAAAGAGATGGTAAGCTAAAATCAAGCATATTGTTAATAGAAAAAAGCAGAATCTTTTGTCTGTGATATAACTGGTGAAACACTGGTTTGGGGGATGCCAACAGCAAAGAAATTTTTACTTACTGATTCCTGAAGGAACCGTACTTGCACAGTAGCAGATCATAATGAATCAGAGGCAAGTAGTCTATTTTGCTTACAAGTTTCTAATAAGTTTCAGCTGCTAAATCTTCCCACATCTTCAGTCAAATGCTGTCCTTTCTTCAGAAGCTTCCTGTGTATGTTTCTAAGCTTCTCAGTGTCAGAATCACCAGGGTAAAAAAAAACACTGATGATGAGTGTGTTGCAGAAAAGCTTTGTCAGAGTGCTCACTGTGGAAGAAGCTGGAGAGCCTGCAGCCCCTGCCCTAAGCTCTCCTTGGGCGTGTGTGTTTGCACACACCTCAACAGAGAATCTTTTGTAATGGAAGTTCTGGAACAAGCTGACAACACAAAACCATGATAGTAGCAAATTATTATAACTCTTTCATGGATATCATCTGGTCCTTGGGACCTTCAGAGCAAAATGGTGAAGTTACTGATGGTAGTGATTTCTCCCATAAAGC
Source organism: Brachypteracias leptosomus (assembly GCA_013401335.1). Classification (NCBI taxonomy): domain Eukaryota; kingdom Metazoa; phylum Chordata; class Aves; order Coraciiformes; family Brachypteraciidae; genus Brachypteracias; species Brachypteracias leptosomus. Next base: position 203,015 of record VYZX01014152.1, on the reverse strand, counting down.
TTCCTCTGGAGCCTGAAAATTTGTGGGTGGCAAACATGGTTCTCTTTTATGTATATATCCTTTTTTTTTTTTTTTAAGGTTTTGTTGTGTGTTGAACACAGCTGTTTGCTCACTGTCCCCCTGCCCCCACAGCTAGACAGGAAGGGAATAGGAAGAACAAAAGTGAGAAAATTTGTGGGTCAAGATAAAGAGAAGGGAAGGGAAAGAGGAGTGGGCAACAAGTGATGCAAACCCAGAGTGATGCCCAGTCAGTCTCTGAGCAGCAGCCACTCCACAAGCCTCCCCAGATTTTATTGCTGAGCATGATGAATGGAAAATCCCTTTGGTCAGTTTGGGTCAGTTGTCCCAGCCGTGCCCCAGTTGTGCCAGTCTTTTTCCCATTCCCAGCTTAGTGTGGGGCTGCAGAGTGGGAAAGAGAGAAAGCTTTGACCCTGTGCAAGCACCCTTCAGCAACAGCCAAAACACTGCTGTGGTATCAGCACTGTTTTGGCCATAGATCCAAAACACAGCACCATGCAGGCTGCTGTGAAGGAAATTAACTCCATCCCAGCCAGAACCAGTACAGGGTTCCCAGTGATCTTTGAAACTGCCAGTTTCTATTGGATGGGTGAATAGGACCTGTTTAGAAAAAAAAAAGGTGGGAATTAGCGGACACCTGGGAAAAGATGATCTGCTTAAGAGTGGTTGGTGGGGAATGAAAATGGCTTTTGTGGTAAGGAAACCTGCCTTAGGGACTTTCTGGAGTTGTCTGAAAGGGGTTAGCAAAAGAGTCGCATAAAGGGGATCCAGTTCATATAGTCTGTTTGGAATTCTGAGAGGTTTTTGACAAGTACTCTAATCAGAGGCTTTTGAGGGAGCTATCTGGCTGTGGGAAAAGAGGGAAATCCTTGCGCTGTTTAAACAACAGATAGCAAACGGGCAATGACTTTTTACAGTGAAAAGAGGTTCCAGTAGAGAACTGTGGGCCTCTGCTTAAGGCCTGTGCTGTTTAGTATCTTCACAAAGGACCTGCAAAAATGGATGAGCATCTGAATGACAACATTTTGTCCAATTCAAAACAGTTAAAAAGTGTTGGTTGACTGATGAATTTCAACAGCTCCTCATCAGATCAGGGCAAACCTACCAGTCAGAAGAATATGTTGAATACAAGAAATTAAAGAAAGAATTGAAATAAAGATGGGAGTCATCATTTTGCTACTCCATAAACACATGCTTAGCCTGTATTTCACATAGGGCATCTATTTCTGTTTCCCTTATTTTAGATAAAGGACTTTATTGCTGCAAAAAGTTTTAGAGAAGGCAATAATATATGTTAATATCTTTGGTATCAGAAGCAATAGAAAGCTGTGACTTTTTTTGGTTTGGAAAAGAGATGACTGAGATATTGTAACAGGGATTTGTAAAATCATGAGTGGATGGGGATGACAGACAGGATTCTATTATTTATCTCTTTTGATCCATTAAATTGGAGTAATGTGGGAGTACAACTTCAAGATGGACAAAAAGAGATGGCTTTTCATTAAGTAGTAGGTGGATAATCCTAGCAAATGGATACCATGGATAGAAAAATACTGTGTCCTTGTCTTTGCTGTCTAGGCCGGATTGGGCAGGTGTCTGGAAGAGGACTATTGAAAAGCAGAGTGGTCAGGCACTGGAACAGGCTGCCCAGGGAGGTGGTGGAGTCACCATCCCTGGAGGGTTTCAAAAAACGAGTAGATGTGCCGCTTTGGGACATGGTCTAGGGGTCGGGGAGATGTTGGGATGAAGGTTGGACTTGATGATTGTAGAGGTCTTTTCCAACCTAAATGATTCTATGATTCTATAAGTTTGCTGTATCAGACTTGTAAAGTTTCCTGAGCTGAAGATGATCTGAGATAGGGAGAATTCCCACACCCCACCAAGCATCAGGCACACTTGCCCTGTTTTTATTCTTCCCTTAGCATTTAGCTATGATTGCTGAACATTCATTACTACCACTTAAGCAGTCCTGGTGTTTCTTCTACTTGTCTCTCCCTCCTGAAATCATGGGCGTTAGTTTCATGAAAGCAACATGGTCTTCCTGCTCATGTTCAGAAGAGAACACTTTGACTTACAATAATAAAATTAAGCACTTGTGGTCATGTTTCATGATTATCAGCTGCAGATCTTTCAAAGTCAGACACAGAGTAGAGGGGCAAGGCAGACACTTGAACTGAACCCATGCAGCTGTTGGTAGTAAGGTACCACTACAGCTTCCAGGCACATTCTGGGTGCTAACAGTTATGGTGCTCTCCATTTCAAGATCAAGAGATCCAAACTCACATCAGCATCTAAATGTTTCAGTATAACTCATGCTTTTAAATGCATTTTATCATAAACCCATTTCTTTTCTGATTTTGTTTGTCTCTCTAAGGAATTGATATTCCAAATGTTGTAAGGATCCTGACTGAGAGTGGAACTCTGAGAAGACCCAGCAACGGCAGCACACAGTGACGTGGTAGTTAATAGAGTTATTATGGCAATGTTTATTTTCTGTAAGTTTGTTGTTTTACTTTAATATGAACTCAATGTAGCTGGTTTTTCTATGTTCATATTTTGTACAGTGTTATTTTAATTAATAACTTGTGTATGAGATGCTTGTTATTTATTTCTCCATACAGCTGAGATTTCTATATTGTGGCAAGGCTGTAAAGCTCATGTTCTGTCTCTCCATGTTAAAACACTTTTAAAACAGGTAACTGGTTTTTTTTTCTCAATATAATTAAATCCCACACATGGACAGTCTGATCTTATTGTTGGTTCTTTTACCAAGAGTTATCAGCAAAAGGAACTACTGTGGTCAGCAGTACGAGTTCATCGGAAGTTATTTGCTGGGGCTGCTGGGGCTGACTCAAAAGCTTTTGTAATTAAAAATCCTCCCATGTACAAGGATTATGAATAGGTCTCCATGTGTGGGTTTCTTTTTTTAAATAAAGATTAAAAACAATAATAAAAAGTCAGTGCTGTCAGTCTAGTTCCAAGTTGAGAAGTGCCTGGATTGCAGCCAATTTAGGGGGCTGAGATAATTGGAAGCTTTAGCAAAGTCAACAGCTGTTGGCTGCGCTTGCAAATCCAGGGATGTGTCCAGGAGATGTAGCCAGGCTGTGGTTAGGTGGCGCTGATGTGGGAGTGAAAGTCTCTTTTGTCTTCTCTTATCCCACCAGTATGAGAATGAAAGGAAATGAGAGTTGGTTTGTAGTGTCCTTCAACTCAGGCTCTTCCAACGTGCACTTGTATCCAACTAAAGTAGGAGTGGTTTTGACTGAACGTAACTGTCTATATATTAATAACTACTACTTTTGTGGGACAATGAGAAATGTTTTGGATGGTTACAGAGTAGTGTGCTTGAAAAAAAAAAATAATTAAATTCTGTAATTAAAGTTTCCTTCCTGCTTGTGATGTTGGGTAGCATTCGGTGGTTCTAATTAAAGCTCTTCAGCTTTGCAGCCAAATGCTGGTATAACACAGACATGCTGGGGCCAGATGGTGAATGAACCTTTTAATGTTAATTTGTTTTTGGAGATCTGGATGGAATTGAGAATCCTCATCCTGATGGCTTCACGTCTTCATGTCATGGAGTGCAAGGTGCCATAAAAATAAGGTAACAGAAGCAATAAAATTGGTTAGCTCTGCTCTCTGAACAGAGGAACAAAAACAGTTACTGACAATTAAAGAAATTAAACCACAAAATGCTGCTTTAAAGAAATCGTGAAGATTTTCTTGAATGCCTCTAAAGATGTTTTTCTTGGGAGCAGAGATGGAAGCAGAGCTCTTACAGCTCCTTTGCTCTCTAACAGGGACAATGTTAGTTCCTACCAAATGAAGATAAATTTGATCAGTAAAAACATCTTTTTGATGCAAAATTCTTAATTCTGTTCCTGTAATACAGAAAATACAAACTTTTTTTTTTTTCTTTCAAAGTGCAGAACATTCTATTAATTAAAATAATAAAACCAGAATGTTCAGCTGTTGTAAATGGCCATTTCTGGGGCAGATTCATCTTCCTCTTACTGTGGAATCATTCCTACTGGAAATAAAGTTAAAATTAAGTTGAAATTACTTGGGAGTTGAGGTTTTTCTTTCCTTGGGTGCAGAAGGAGCATGCTGGAAATAGGAAGACCTCTCAGCCTGTTTCAAAACAGTGTTTTAAAGAGAATGTTTTACTTGTGCCAGAATTGCAAAATAAGGAAAATGGCCATTCTTTTCACTAATGATGCTTAAAGGGTGCTGCCGATGGTGTTCAGTTGTAGGTGTTCTGTTTGTCCCAGGAACAGGAAGGCAGGCATCTGGGGTGGCCAGAGAATTAATAGAATTAAAACTGAAGCAAGAGCAAGAAAAATGAAACCAAGACAAAATTAATTTTTCTTTTAGCTTTACCTTAGTTTTACACGTTTTGCTTGGAGACCAGAGAGCTCTGGGGAAGTGGTGTCTAACAAAAATGCAGAACTTCTGCTCCTCTTGGAAGGCAGAAAGTGGAAAGGTTTTGAGTGTGCGACAGAAGATTTTACTGCCTCGTGGGAACTGTGGTGATCTCTGTCCCAGACAGTTATGGACACTGATACCGTAAAATCCGTCCAAAAAGGAAACCCTCTAAGCCTTGGTTTGCAGTTCTGGCAGGCAGGCATTCTTCATTGCAGTGCTGGGTGCGTGGGGGATCTCTCCTCCTCACACGCACACCTCATCCTGTAGCACCAGTTATTTATACACAGAGTTGTTAATTACTCTGTTTTCTAGCACCTGTGCCCTGTTCTTCACCTGTATGACTGGCCAGCACCTCCTCGCTGCTCTGTCCCTTGTCCCTTTGAGGCAATGGTAGAATTTGGGTGGGGGGTCCCTGAGCCGGTCGCGATCTCCGCCTGCCACGTTTACCTTCCCCCAGTTACTGCAGATTTTCACTGACTTCCTGCTGCTTCTGGCAGTTCCCCAGTTCTCAGCGCCTTTTGGGGATGTTTCCTTTTTATCAGTCTTCTCGAGCCCTTTCTCAAAGGCCTGGTTCAGTTTTCACAGTGCTTTGATACAAGCAGATATTTTGCTGTCTTTTGGCGCCTTCTCCCCACCAGATGTTTCACAAGGCCAGGAGAACTTCACCTTATTGTTTCAGGCCTCAATTTGCAGGCATCAGCTGCTTGCAGGCATCAGCCTGTGGGTATCAACCCTGCCTTCTCTTATGTTGCTTCCTAGGTCTTAGAATCATAGAATGGTTTGGGTTGGAAGGCACATTTAAAGGTCCTCTGGTCCAACCCCCCTGTAGTGAGCAGAGATATCTTCAGCTAAAGCAGGTTGCTTGGGGCCCCATCCAACCTGACCTTGAACACTTACAGGGGTGGGGCATCTGCCAACTCCCAAGGCAACTTGATCTAGTGTTTCACCACCCTCATTGTAAAAAATTTCTCTCTTATATCTAATCTAAATCTTCTGTCTTTCAGTTTAAAACCATCCCCCCTTGTCCTGTTGCAACAGGCCCTGCTAAAAAGACTGTCCCCATCTTTCTTGTAGGCTCCTTTGAAGTACTGAAAGCCCACAATAAGGTCTCCCTGGAGCCTCCTCCAGGCTGAACAACTCCAGGCCTTTCAGCCTTTCTTTATGGCAGAGGAGTTCCAGCCCTCTGATCATTTCTGTGGTCCTCCTCTGGACCTGCTCCAACAGGTCTACGTCTTTCCTGTGCTGAGGACTCCAGAGCTGGATGCAGAACTCCACGTGGAGTCTCGCCAGAGTGGCATAGAGTGGCAGAATCACCTCCCTTGGCCTGCTGGACACACTTGTTTTGTTGCAGCTCAGGATGTGATTGGCCGCCTGGGCTGTGAGTGCACCTTGTCAGCTCATGTTCAGCTTTTCATTCACCAGCTCTCCCAAGTCCTTCTCCACAGGGCTGCTCTCAATCCCTTCACCCCCAGCCTGTGCTGTAGGCCTGTGCTCTCTCCTGCCTCAGGAATCCGTTACCCCTTGTAGACAGAGCTTGATCTGTGTGTCCATGTGCAGAACTCTACAGTGTTGCTGGTGGTTTGACACTGTGTGAAACCTGAAAGGCCAGTGGTGACTTTCTTCACCATATTCTCTCTTCTAAATGTTTTCCAATTCTATAAACACAAATCTTGGTATTTGTTATGGTTATTAATGCTACCTCCTGTGACTCACCACCAGGACACCGCTTTTGAGAAAAGAAGAAAACCTTGAGGAAATGGCCTCAACTTGCACCAGGGGAGGTTTAGGTTGGACACGATGAAAAATTTCTTCCCCAAAAGGGTTGTCAAGCCCTGGACCAGGCAGCCCGGGGCAGTGGTGGAGTCCCCATCCCTGGAGGGGTTTCACAGCCGTGTAGATGTGGTGCTAAGGGACCTGGTTTAGTGGTGTCCTGGCAGCGCTGGGTTGGCNGGAGGCGGTGCCTGACCCGGCCCGGTCCGGTCTGGTCCGGTTCAGCCCGGCCCGCGGGCGCGGCCGGGAGCCGCCGGGCTCGCCCTGCCCTGCGCTAGCGGCCGCCTTTTGTGTGACCCACCCCCTTCCCGCACGCTGCTGCGCAGGGCGGCGGGAAAGCGTGAGCACAGCCGCGGGCGTGCCGCTCCCGCCGAACCGGCGGCCTCGGCTCCCCCCGCGGGCGTCGTGCGACGCCGACCCTGCCCCACTCCCCTGGCGGTGCGTACCGCCGCTCGCCCGGCGGCTTCACTCAGCCGCCGCTCCCGCCTCACGTGCCGCCGGTGGAGCCGCCGCTCATTCCCTAGCGCGGCTGCGAGGGCTCCCGGGAGCCGAACTCGCGGCCTCCCCGCCGGGAGCCCCGGCACCGGCCGGGCACTAACGCGCTTTATTTAAACGCCTCATAGCGACTGGAGCGGAGCGGAGGGAAGCGGCTCTTCGGGAACACGCCGAAAGATGTCCCGGGACGGTGAGGACGGTGGTGTAACGGCCTAGATCGGCGGGAGGAGCCGCCGCCTCCGCTTCGGCAGCGCTTCAGCTTCGGGATACAGCGTTGGCGTGGCGCGGTCCCGGGGGTCGGGGGAGCAGTGGCCGGGAGCACCCGTCCCAGCCCGGCAGCCTCCGAGCGCTCGCTGCCAGTAAGTACCGAACCCCTGGTCTGGGAGGGAGCTGCCCAGGTGGAAACCTCATCAGGGGAAGAGGGGTTGGGGCAGGTACCTGCAGGTTTCTCAGGATTTTCCTGATTGCTTGAGCTTGTGAATATGCTGGTAGCGAGATTCCCTGAAGATAGCCTTGAAGCTATAAGGGAGTAAACTACAGGTGAAACAGCCCCACCTTTTGGTTCCCCTCGTTTCCCTAATCTTGAGGCAAGGATGACCGAGTGACACCTGAAGTAGCTTCTGAAAAGTGCTGCCTGCAGCTTTATGTGCATCGAGGAAGCTGGTATTGATTTGAGGTTATCTTCGTGTTTTGGTTTGTAAAGCTATATTAGTGCATAAGCAATTAGATGCACTTAGCTCAGCCCTGTTGGAGGAGGGCCAACTGAAAATACAGTTGAAGTCAAAAGGCAAACAGTTATTGCAGCAAGAAGTTTCATTAAAATATTTATGTAATTTCATAAGCTGCATACGATTTTACTTTGTCGTGTCACGTAGACACCCTGGTGTTTTCATGTCTATGGTTTTGTAACCATTTTGTCTCTGATTTAGCGTGGTACATGTGAATTGGAAATAGATACATTTAGATTTCTAATACATTAATTCCGAAATACGGAAGAAAAATCTAAAATAAGCGGTGCAATGTAATCTGTGCTTCTTTGTTTTAGTAGAAGAAAGTGTATTTTATAAGCTTCCTCCTTTAGAAGAACTTAACTGACTTTGTTCAGGTGTGCACACCTGTATTGCAGAGTTTTTAGCACTAATTGGAAGCGAAACATTTCATCTTTTAGAGGGAGGCTTTTTAAATGTCTCCATTAAAACAACCTTTCTAAGTGGAAATAACAGTTATGTCAAAATCTAGCAGCTTCTTTATGTCTTGCAGTCAAATCATGAAATCTTGTAGGAATTCTTTCCTAAAAGATGCATGTGGTAAAAATCAAAAGCTTATAAAGCCATAGTTGTTACAGTTGGCCACTAAAGGCCTTTTTTCTTTGGCACCAAACCTCTAGGCTTTTTAAAAGCCTTTTCAGTTGATAGGTTACTTAGGCTAAATTTACACTTCAGTTAAAGTGATCTTGCATATAGCTGTTGTAAGCTAGTATGTTAAAAACAGAAGTTGTAGTCAAATGTTTGTGTGATCACTTGTTTAAATTGTTTTAAAAGAATAGAAAATGACAGTTGGATTTGAAACATTCTGTAGTGATTATCCTGATGATGTTTATGTAAAATACTGTAATACTGCACAAACTTACAATTCTAGGTTCAATGGGAAAATCGGCTGTAGAATTCTATTTTCTAGAGTGAATGATGATCATATAATCATAAAAGAATAATTGATTATGTTATTTAGAAATTTCTGAGTTTAGTCAGCTATATTGTTTTGAGTTCTTTTTTCTTCAGTTAGTTTGGTCTTTAAAATTTGAATGGTATTTTTGCAACTTTTTTATATAGTTCAGTTATTAAGACTGTGCCAAACCTAATTATCCAAAGAATAGCTTGAAAGAGAGAAGAAACAAAGGTTTGTGTACCTGACAGCATGGACTTGACCCAGTGCACAGTGAGGTCTGAAAGTATTCAGATTTCCAGCTCTATAAATTATCTGTTAGCATTAATAAGTTGTGAGATGTTAAACCAAATCATAATGGCTTTGAGTTTGGCTCCCCCTTCCCCCCTTTAAATTGTAAGTAATCATTACAGCCACTTCTAGGAATCATTAGATCATTTCATGGTTTTAATTAACAGAAATCTAGGTCCAATTAGTATGTGGTGCTGTTGTGACATGAACCTCTGGAGTTTTGTTACGAATTAATTCAGAAGTACGGAGATTGAGGGAAGGAAGATTAAATAAAGGAACCCGTGGTGTAGTGTTTGGGGGGTTTTAGTGGTGGGTTTATTATTATTATTTTTTTTAATCTGGTAGAATTAAGAGTACTTTTATCAGTATGGGTATGTTAAAGCCCAAAGGTCATTCAGAGACTGAAGTGTGAGTTTTAATTTGTTTTGTTGGTTGTTATGTATGTCCATACAACTTCTACTCATACTACTTTATTTCTCATGCCTTATTAAATATAACTTGTTTTTTCAGTCTGTTTTTCCTCTCTGTATTTAACTTCCTTTCCCCTTTCTAATTAGCTTAGACTTTTGTATACTGTTGTTATTGGAGAAGGCCGGGTTAAACCTGTGATTATACCTGTGCACTGTGTGCTATTAATGATCAGTAAACAGTGGACAAATTGAATGAAACAGTTCACTGAGACAAGAGTTAGCTATGTTAAAAGTTGCTTTATTGCCATGGACTTTTTAAAACAAAACCAAACGGACAACTTAAACTGATAAAGCAGTGGAGGATGCAGATAACTTGAGTGATTTTTTTCAGTAAAGTTATTCTCAGAGCAGGGACACCCAGAGGTGCAGCAGAATGTTTTCTGAACACTAGAAGAACAGCTGCACTGAGTCAGTCTGTGTGTGTAGCCCAGCATCTTGTCTCAAGAATGGGCACCAGTTTATGCATAGGAAAAAGCATAAAACCAGTAGCTTTCTTTAGGAAGTTGCTGCTCTTTGGTGGAGAAAATATTTATAGTGTATTTAATCAAATTAAAATTCTGTATTTCTTTTTGCAGAGGATCAGAATGACTAAAAAAAGGAAACATCAAGAAGATTTCCAGAAAGTGAAATTAAAAGTTGGGAAAAAAAAGCCTAAACTAGAGAATGCAACAGATACTACCTTCAAAACAAAGGCCATACAAATTCCTGAGCAGCTTAAAGAAGATGGAGTGCTTCCTACACAAAATAGAAAACTTAACATAAAGGTATACTGTGACACTACGTTATGAAGTGGCAGAAAATGACTTGTCTTCTATCTAGATTTAGTGTGCTTACTGGAGTTTAGGAAAAAATACTTTTTTAAAAAAAAAAAAGCCAGCAGAGTATCTGAATACAGCCCCTTTGTCCTTGATGAGAAGCCTACCCATGAATTTAATAACTAGTTGCTGGACCAGCATATAATCCAAGGAAAAGTCTTTCAACAGTGGAAAAAACAAAGTTGCCCACTGATTTGAGTATCTAATATTGACATTCGGGTTTTGAAAGTCTTGGATCATAGCTTAAGGACAGAGCTTTTAGAAAGCAGACTTCTTGAGATGTTTTAAAAAAAATCTTGCATTTTTTTGGGTGGTGGTTCTGCTTTTCCTCCTTTGTGTTGTCGTCTATCTCTGGCAGCTCTCTGCTTAAACTGAAGAAAGCTGTTGAGACTGAGATTTCATGATTCTACTTTGGAGAACAAGTGTGAGAGGGCTTAGTTTTGGTCGTCTCTGTTAAATTAGTAGGGTTGTGCATAAACTTAAGAATGAGGAATATCTAATTACCTGAAGGACAAATCATGGTATCTGTTTTTTCTTGACATTGCATTTTGATGATATGTTCATCATTAGTTATATACTAATATAATATTTGTATTATAATAATATAC
>VYZX01014152.1:70797-192446 GCA_013401335.1 Brachypteracias leptosomus | reverse complement strand
AATATACTAATTATAATATACTAATATAGTATTAGTTATATGCTAATATAGTATTTGTTCTGAACATATTATGCTGTTATGAACAGCAGTACATCATAAGAATAGATTCTGTGTTTTTGAGTGTTGAAGAAAAATGGAAATAGGTGAAGAAGTTTAAAGAGTTTAAACTAATAATGATGGCAAGTATAAATGTTTTTTTTCTTGTAGGATCTGCTTTCACAGATGCATCACTATAGTCCTGGGGTTAAGCATAATGCACTTCTTGGGCTCAAAGATCTCTTGTCTCAGTATCCATTTGTAATTGATGCACACCTTTCAAATATAATAAGCGAGGTGGCAGCTGTGTTTACAGACAAAGATTCTGGCGTCCGAGGAGCAGCTGTTCACCTGCTGCAATTCTTGGCTTCAAAAATAAGAGCGGAACAGATTGCACCATTTTTTCCTTTGGTAAGTGCCCATCTCTCCAGTGCCATGACTCATATCAGTGAGGGAATTCAGGAAGATTCATTGAAAGTCTTGGATGTTTTATTGGAAGCATACCCAGCTCTTCTCACAGACCGCAGCATTGTATTGTTGAAGAATTTTGTAGAGCTTATTTCTCACCAGCAACTGTCAAAAAGACTGAAAAGCAGAGAGAAACTTACCTGGATGCTCTCTGTTAACCCAAATCGCAGAGTGACTTCTCAGCAGTGGAGGCTGAATGTACTTATTAGGCTCAAGAAGTTTCTCCAAGCAGTGGTAGATGGGTCCAGTGAAATAGAGGATGAAGGACTTCAAGAACAAAGGGACAGCCCTCGTTCTGTGAGGAACCCAGTATGTATAAGTTGGAAACTCCATGCAAATAATCAGCAACATATACAACTGTTTGAAAATGGTGGCTTACGACCAAAGATCAACTCATCATTTAGACTGAGGTGAGAAAACATTAACTAATTTAGGAATTAATATCAGCTGTATGATCACAATGTTAAACTGGTTTGTTGGTGTTGAAGACAATTTTATTTCTATTATGGGATTGTCCCTTAGCCATATTTTAGGGCGTTTAGTGTAATGTGCAGTTTTACTGTAGTGGCTTGAAAATATGGAATTGCTCCGCAGATAATGGTGCTATGTGTATATCATGAACTTTAGTGTTATCAAATAGAAACTTTATGCTATTCATCAGAATTTTGGAAGACCAACTCTAGCAGGTTTTTTTAATATCAACTGGTGACTGCTGATTGTTGCAGGATGTTAGATAGACCTGGAGGTAAGCAGGCAAATTCTTTAAACATAAGCTTGCTTCTTACACTATGATAATGGATTTGAAATCTTTGCTGTATCTTTCGAGTCTGTCGTAAGTTTAGGAGTCTGTCTTCTTTGAATGTAGCTCCTTTAAAAAGGGCAGTGTGATGTGTCAGTCTGTGTAAAGTCCTGCTGAGTTTCCAACTGATATTTCTAATCAATTCACCAGTTTATATCTTCACTATGGATAAAATATGTCTTGTTCAAAACATCTTGATGAATATAGAAGAAAGCGTAGCGTGTGTAGGCATCTAAAGGTTTGTGTGGTTTTTAGTAGTACCCTAAATAGATGTGAGCTAAAGTTAAGGGAAAACTAACTAACCATCTTTATTTCTCTTCCTCCTTTCTGATGCACCCACTCCTCAAACTAGAGGGGAACCTCCCACCACACATCATGATGCCTTTTAAACGTTGGCATCCTCACGTATATGCGTTGCTATAGGTATTACATACCTGCTGGTAGGAGACCTGGAATGATGATTTGAAAAATGAAAACTGTTTTGCTGTTGCACAGCGTTGCCGATCCACAGATATCAAGGTGGTCTGAAGGGAAACTACAATCCTTATTTTACTACTGGGGGAAATGGAATAAGGGGTATAAGGCAGTTATGCCAAATTAATCTCAGAGGTCAGTGACTGAAAAGGATATAAAACCCACTGCCTAATCCATTGCTATGTCCATGAAGTACAAAAGAAGAGATGTTCTCTTTTAATACCACAGGGATTGGCCTGAATTAGCAGGTTGTTTCTCTTGTGTGTCTCCATGACAGCAAATGACCGTTCCATTCATGCTCTCCTAGGCTTCCTCTTGGTAGATAGCATATTATTTGTGATACATATAGGAAATTTATATTAACCTGAGTAAAATGTGCAGCTTATTCTTATGAAAGTGGTTGTTAATATAGTGTAAGAGTTCAGTCGTGACCAACAGTGTCTACTGCAGGTGAAACTTGGGTTTCAGTTAAAGCTGGAAACCAGACCAGTGAAGTCCACTTGAGGCAGGGGGATGGGTTCAGTGCTGAGCACAAAAATAGGACTTCATCTCTGCAGTGAGAAGCACACAATTGTGGACCACCATATATCGGAGGATTCTTGTGTTGTACCCTGAATGATATGCGGTATGTGATATTCCATGCCCTGTAGTAGCTGAAGATGCATTGTATCCAAGGTCTAGGAAAATGAACTTTACATCTGGTGTCACCTGAATTGGATTCTGCTTCCCTGAGGGGCTAGATTCTGGTGAAACATCGTGATCCACTTGTGGTTATAAATACTTTCAAAAAGGCATTTGCAAGCATGAGGAGGAGCCAGAAGAATAGAAGGAAATGTTGCTAGAATCCAAGGCGAGATTGGCAAAGCAAGCTCATGGCAGCAGAACAGAAGAATGGGAGGAGAAGGGGCATCTGCAGAAGGTACTAAAATATTCCCTAACATTCTGTGATTCTCATTTTATTGCATTTGTACATATTTTTGGTATATTCATTTTGCACAAAGAGGCAGTACAGTTTGCTTTAGTGGGTATCCACAAAATTCTAAGAGTGGAAGTTACTGTGGTGGCTTTTGTATTTACTGCTGAAATATTTTCTATTAATCTGAAGATGTTGAATTCTCTCTTCCCATCCCCGCTGTGGCCTTTTACAGGCATTTCCAGGCCTCTGATGTGGCCAGTACTGCAAGGACAGAAATTATTTCTAATACAAGGTGCAAAACATCTCTAAAGCTCCTTGAGTACTTACAAAACCTCAAACAATGTGTGTTTTTGTTTAAAGAAGTCAGTGCACAAATAGTAAATTCCTAACTATAGATAATAAGTTGACTAAGCCATAAGAAACTAATTGTGGTTTATATGTATTGGTGGCCTCATCAGAGAATCATAGAAAGGTTTGGGTCACTGCTACTGCAAATAAGTTTCAGCTTTGTTCTTTAAAAAGCAGGCTTCCAAACACCACCAATAGTATGCTATATGCCAATTTTTTTTAAGTTCCTCTGTCTTTAATCTTGCAAGTTCATTGTGTAGGGATGGCACCTCATTGATACCCTAATGATTATGGAAAGGGATTTTCAGAATCAGTTTGCAGTATTAATGTTTAATAAAAAGGTGTTGATTCTGACCTTGGAATGCTGCATGGTTCAAGAATGCAAATCTTGTGACTTTATTTTCTGTTATGTGTCAGGTCTTTCTACTGTGTGTGAATTAAAGATTGCAGTGAATTAGGAGATGATTATAATATATCCTCTGATTTATGTGCTGACTGTGTTGCTTTTTGCATCAAATTCCTTGCAGGTGTGGAAAAAACGGAAAGCCTTCACAACTTAAATGTGACGACACCAAGGTGTGAGATCTTTTTTTGGACTGGAAGTGGTGCTGAAGAGAAATGGTAGAGCTTCTATTTCTGCTGAGAAAAGACAAGATGAAGCCACAGAGAAAAGCAAAGAAGACTTGAGGGACCGAAACAGAAGACAAAGCATAGTGAATAAATACTTGTGTGGTGTGACCTGTGCACCAGATAGAAGTGGAAAATACCATTGATGTACTGAGTCTTTCCTTGCTGCAGTTGGCAACGCACACACACAAAAAAGGACAGTAACCTGGCTTAGACTCTAAGCCATAAAAACTTATAATTTCCATTTACTTTTTCCTCTTTTAAGCAGCAGAAAATTGTTTCATTATGTTCTGTTTCTTTTACACTTCTTGACTTCCCTGTGCTGAATTTCTGTTGTCCTCTTCCTGTCAGATGGCAGATGTTGTGCAATTTTGCTTGGTTCTGCTTTATAAAAACACTGGCATTTTAAAGAAAAATGACAGCTTAAGGGGTACACCAAGAACTTGCAGCTCCCCTCTAGTATTTCATACTGATAGGAAGGTAACCTGCTTTGTAGTTTTCCTGAGAGCCACCTTGCCATTAAAGAATAGTGGTAACAGAAGTGTGACAAAAAGATTTAATTATTTAATTGACCTCAAACCCTCCCAGTTCCAGTGAGCCTGTATTGCAAAGGATATTGCACTAATCAAAGGCATACTGGACAGAGTACAGGAATACTTTGTCATCATCTGTTACTGTCAGTCAGATTTCATTTACCCATTTTGTTGTTAACCTTGAACATTTGGAGAAGCTTTGTCTTGTGACATGGGGGGCTTCTTTTGCAGGAGTACCTGAAAACAATGCTAAGTATTTGCCCAAATATTTTGGGCATCTGGATGGAGTATCCCTTTTTGGCATGGATTCTTCTTTTTCCATCCATTGTTTCAGAGAAGCACTGAAATAGTTGGGTGTTTGTGTTACACTTATGTAGAAATCTTCAGGTGTGTGTCACCAGCTTCTCAGGTTTCATGCAGTGTTTGTTTTTTAATGGGGAGGTTCTTTTTGTGTTCCAGAGAAAGATCACTCAAATTCCAGAGCTTTGTTGTAATGTCAGATATTATTTTCAGAGAAATGATTACTATTTCAGCCAATTACTGACATTTCAGAATCTCAGCTGAGTGTCTGGTCCTGTCATGGCATAACATTGACAGGAAGAAGTAACTTTTTCAGTGGGGTTATGGCCTTGGTATTGACTCGTCCAGCGGTGCTCTACAATTCATTGTGGTCATAACTGGAAGATAGGATTTGTCTGCTGTGTCTTTAGATGACTGAAAGTTAAATGTTTAAGTTGGAGCCATTCACCCCAAACTTTATAGTTTGAAAGAAACTGGTGTCTTTACTGCAGTGTCTAGTGGCATAGAAGGGACAGAGCAACAAAAACGGAACAAGTAAGCAAAACTGCATTGACTACATACATTGATTGCTGCAGTTAATGCAAAGCTTTATAAAATTTTAAGATGTCTGATAGTTGTAGGTACTAAAGATAAAACTAATTTTTTTTCTTACCAGTTATATTTCTGCTTGTCCATTTTACTTTGTGCTGGAGATGTAGATTATCTCTCCCTTCTTATCTTTCATTGAAAAGCAGCCTGCATTTGTCTTTCACTTTCTTTTTTATCCATTTGCAGATGTCTTCTCCCTGCTCCTTTTACAGTTTGTTAATACCTGGGATTGTTGTGGTCTAGTAGTTTTCTTGAGATACCATTTTCAACCAGGGAGAAATGACAGAATAACATCTTCTATTAAGTGCATGTTAGATTATTGCAATGGCATGAGAAATACAGCTTCACAGAAGGATATAACTAATTGGATAATTTGGAAATGACAGGATGACAAGGAAAAACTGCTTTACCTCTTTACTGCAATATGAAATGGAAGTGTTTGTAAACAGAACTTCTCTGTCTGTCTGTGGAAAGAAAGCAAATAGCTTTTCAGATCCTATTTTGGGTGTATATGTAAAGAAACATCACTTGGAGAACATAATGGAAATAGGAGTTTAACAGGATGTTCAGTATAACAATTCTATCTATATTAGGAAGTTAGAATTATGATGGGAATTCCCTGCTGTGAGCTAGAAAACAAAATCATCGTGGAAAACGGTGTCAGAACTCATCAGTTGAAATTATTGTTGCTTTTTTCTTTCATTTTTTTAAGGGCTTTTGTTATTTGGAAAACCTTTCAGAAGCTTCTCTATTGCTTGAAATAAGCAGGAGTTATTCAGGAGTCTCTTTCTTTAAAGAACCTTCTTTTAAAAATGGATACAAATTGCCTGAATTTATCCAAGAGCAGGATTTGGTCATTTTGGTCCCTTTTGAAACCTGTACAAATGTATTGTGAGGGGTGGGGGGAAAGTCCTTGGTTTTCTTGTTTTCTGGGCAATGTTCTTTTAATTTAAACTATCTTCATTTTTTTATAATTTTTGTTTAACTTCATTATCAGATCATTTAATTTTCCAGCTAGTTGCTCTCTAGGGTGTTCTAGTTAAGCATCAGGTGGGAAACAAAGTAGTATTTTTGCAGAATGATCTTTTTCCTATTAATATGAACAACCATTATGTCTATTATAGCTGGTCATGGTTATTAACTGTAATAAACCTCATGCATTTGACAATACTTTGTAGTCAGCTTCATTATTTTGCTTCAAGTAGCATAAAACTTAAAGCTTTTTTATTTTCTTGTGCTGAGTGTGGTGAATTATCAGTTGAAGGTGATATAATAACGCAGATCATATTTCTCCCCTTGATAGACGTTATATATAACAATGGGGAAAGAAATACTGAAATCTAAGGTTGTTAGAGAAGCACACAGACTTGCAGGGAGCAGGTTTTTTGTAGATGGTTTGAACTTCCTTTTCTACTTAAGTATCTAGCAAGGAACCAAGCAAACATTCAATGTGTTACAATATTTTTTCCTGTTTTTCAAAAAGCAGGAAAATGGTATTGCTCTAATCTGTTTGTAAAGGTGTGATCTTTATCTCTTTTCTTTCTTTTTTTTTTTGTTTTGTTTTGTTTTGTTTTATTTTGCTTTTGTCATTTAGGTCCCTGGCAAGTGTAATGGACAGTGCAGGAAAAGGCCTGTCCTCGGCTGAAAACTTAAAAGGTTTTATTGCGATAATAATTCCATTACTGATTGAGTGCTGGATTGAAGCATCTCCTGCACAATCAGCTCCCATTCTTGGAAACGTTTTGGAATCAGAAGCTCAGCAGCTTATGCAGCAAGTGCTTAGTATAATACATTTATTGTGGAAGCTCACAAAGCGACATGATGAGACATACAAAATGGTAAGGGAGAAGTGATCAGTGGCACACTAGTGGCGCTGCATTTTGTTTTGATTGGAAACTAGTGATTTGGTGATTGGAAGTAGTGGAAATATTTTATCAAGAAAAAGCCTAGGTTTTGGACAGAATTTGAGTTCGGATTTTGTTGAGTCTCTTGCTCTAGAAAAGAATTTGAACAAAGCAACGAATTCACTGGTAGTCTCCAGGAATCCTCCTGAACAGACTGCTGCACAAAAGCTTTTAAAACACTCCTCAATATCACTCTCAGTGTCATCTCCTAGGTATCCTCTAGAATATAAATTTGAACGAAGCATAGAAACTAGTTGCTTGTTCCTTGTTTTTATGTGTTGAAAAATTTAACGATGGTGGTGGGGATGGAAATGAACAAACCCTAAACCCTTAGAAGGGTAGGAGATAATGGTGGTGTGGGATCCTGTAATTGCTTGGTGCAACCGATGTTGCGTCATAGTTGGTAGTATCGCAAGACATCGAATTGAAACATCAATAAGAATTTTGGAAAATATACATCAAGTTTTTTGACCTAATTATTTTGCTTGTATTTTACTTTGATAAATGAATTGCTCTTTTTTTGTAACGTTTGGTGCTCTTCCAATGATTTTGCAAACTGGAAAAAGAACACTCCTTCCATGCTGGCTATTGAAAGTACGTGGAAGGAATGTCTTGGCACCAATTTGTTTTACCTGTGTATAGCACTGTAGGTCCATTTTCTAAACAAAAATCTATGCATAGAATAATCGCTGGAAAACATTTGTGGAATCATTCCGTTAGACCAGAGTTACCCAACAGCCTGAGGGATGGATTCGGTGTGTCTGAACCCCTTTTACTTCCACCTTTTCCAGAGGATCTCTTGGAAGCAGGTGGAGGGCAGGCACGTACCTGTGTCGGCCCTGCTGTCCTTAGCCATGGGGTGCCTGCAGTTTGGTCCCAGGGAAGGAGTGCTCCTCTGTCAAGATGTGAGCTGTTTTAGGTACATGCAGTTGTATTATGACCTCTGGATGTTTTGGAGGAAAAAATCTGATGTTCATGCAACTTGGTTTTTTTGAGCATGTTGTGTTTTAGATAAGATAAACAGTTTATTTTGTCTTTTTTCCTTTATAGTCACCTCTCTATATAAAATGTGTTCAGGTGGCTCAGTTTCGCTTATTTAATTGCCCTTGGGCTTAGAGACCAAAGTGGTTATTACAGACACTTTGGAAAACCACTCTGAATCTGCATAGTGTAAACCTACTAATCTTTGAAATAGTTTAATGGTCATTCTCTGTTCTTAATACTTGAATATAAAAAAAAATAAAATATTTTGCCTCACCAATTTGATAGCAATGCAGGGGTTTTTTTGATGATGAGTTCTGCTGGACGGTTCATGGAACAGTAGTTGTGTGTCTACTAACCTACAAAGTAAAATTATTTTCAAATAGAAAAAAACCCTTTTCCTGTCTGGATGGCCTTTCTACTGGAAAGTGTTTCGTCAGTGGGCTTTGAACACAAGTACAGTAATGATGGGAAAAGATGAAGGCAGTATCAGAAGGGAAATTCAGGACAGTCTGCACAAGTAAATCAGCTCACTCTGCTTTTAGCACACTGACAAACTGATATAAAAGCACTTCCAGTTCGCATCCGTAACTCACTTGGTTTAATATTTTATGCATCTACATTAATATATGCTAAGAAAATACACTAGTCTGGTTTGGATTAAATGTTGTTGCTTAACCGTGACTTATTATTTACTCCCTTGTTTTGTGGACCTTCAGATTCATGGGCAGGACTTCACATTAAAATAAATACATATGAAAAGCGTGAACAGAACCTAAAGTTTCTGGTTTTCATTGATTCCAATAATGGATTTTTGAAGATGATTACATTGATGTATTTAACTTCCTACCATGTTTTCTGTCTGTCATCTGCTTTCCTTAACAGGAACTATGGCTACGAAAAAATTACCTTGTTGATTTCAAGCACCACTTCATGCGCAATTTTCCTTATTCTTTGCAAGAAACAGTAAAGCACAAAAAGAAAGATTCGTGCAGAGGGTAAGAATAAAATTGATGTCATGTTACAGCTTTTAATTTCATAAGATAAGTGAGACAATGTGAGTCATGCTTTATCCACTGTTAAGTTTTTAATGTTGGAAAACTCATTATTACGTATTCCTTGAAGGTCTGTAGAGAAATTTTTATAGGAAAATAGCATTGTTTTGAATTGAGAAGTTTGGGTGGTTGTTTGTAGAAGTATTGTATAGGACGTCATCTGAAGAGCCTCCAGTGGTGTCTTAGACAAATGAAGTATTGTATCGAATGCTTGGTCTAGAATTTACATATTACTAAATGGTGATTTGTGTTGGTCTGACCAGTTCATATTTCTTCATGTTTTCTCCAGTTGACTTCTGAATTACATCAAAACATAACTAAAACATTTTTTTCACCCACATCTACTCTCCTATAGTTGTGTTCCACAGCTGGAAAAGTGCAGCTAGGAGGGGAGATAGGACACATTGTGCCTGTGTCCTGTACTACAAAGCAGGACTGGAGCAGGAGAGAACACACACATTTCTTCACTGTTGAACTGGCAGAGTGAGTGCACCAGTTTTGTTCTGGTACAGGCCAGTAGCTGAGAGGTTGTTCCCCTCTCAGCTCCCAGGTGTGAGACTGTATCACACAAGGTCTGTTCTGGAGTCATTCTGTGCCACCACAGCCCGTGTAGAACACTGCTGTGTGTACAGGGGGGATCAGCTGGTGTCTGTCTTCATTTCAAATACTTGCAAACTGTGCCACTACAGGTAGAGCTGTAGTGGTAGAAGAACCACTTTTTATACTAAGGGTCTGCCAAGGTGCAGGTATACTTGAGACGTAAATCCTGTTTGATATCTTGACTGTTGCATTTTCTCTTCCTGGAAGAGTGCATAGGTCAGAAGTACAGCATAGCTCTTTGTTAAATGCTTTCATTTCAGCTACGTCTTGCTTATTAAGTTCATAAGGCCAGAAGGTGTTTAGCTTTCCCACATTTTCATCTGAACACCCTTCCTTGAAATGAAAAATCTCAGAATTAGTAGTTAAGCAATATAACCATCTTTCCTACTGTATAAATGACATCCTGACTAACCATACTTCTGTTGATCCTTCTTCACTCTGCTGCTAAGTTTTGCCCCATTCTTGTACTTTATTGTGGATAAATGCAGTAAAAATAATCTGTGAAACTTTTTTGTGTCTATTTTGACTTGCTTCAGGACTACTGGAAGCTTAGCTTCATGACTTGAAAATACAAATAATTGCTTTTGTTTTCCTTGCTAACCAATATATTGGGTTAAAGGCCTGCATTTGTAAACCTTGCACGATGTTTCGAGGATTGCTTCCTTCTTCAGTCTGTGAAATGCTGCAGATATTTACCACAATATTACTGATAGCACTTAGTATCCACATATTCTGAACATTTAAAAGTTATTAGCATTTATGCCATGTGTAAGCAATGTCCACAGGTTGAGATGTATTGGCTTATATTGTTGGCTCTGAACTGAAGTGTGACTACATGGACCTTAGTGCAGGTTAAAGTGCTTTTTGTTACTTTGTTTTCACAGCTCTACTTTGTTCTGAATGTAGGTATTCTTATTGTGCAGCTTTCTGTAGATAAATGCTGTGATTTTTTTTTTCTTGTATACTGTTCCTTCTATAGCAAGTAGAGAAGTTCTAGCGTTCTATATCAAGCTGCAATACCCTCGATTCCTTTCTTAATATCCTTAGATTTGTCTTTCAGACCTCTGGGGGGCAACAGGGTGGTCCTGTTGAATACTGCCATGGTGAAAATTGTTTCTGTTTCCACATGAATTGGGGAAAAAAGTGCATAAATGGATTTCTCTGCTATTCATAGTGCTCTTTATTGTTGTGTAATAATGACAAAATCCATGTGATTCCTCACAGAAGAAGAAACACAAAAGAGACAAACTAAGGGTTAATTTTTAGTATTCCTTTACTGGTTTCAGTCACCTAAAAGTGCTGCTAGAACAGAGTAAAAATTCAGAGCTTTGGTTGTTGCTGCTACTAGAAACATGAGAAACAGACGTTTTGGTGGCAGAATAAAAAAATTCAAGTACCCAGATGTCAGATATGAAGACTTCTAAAATGCATGTTGGCTTTAAAATTTTAACACTTGGATTTTTATTTTTTTTCTGCATAGTATAATTTCTGCCAAAGTACATTAAAAGGCACAAAATATTTTCTTAAAACCTATCTCTTTTCTTTCCCCTTCCTCGCCCCCAGCAACAAGTATTGTATGACATCCTCAAACAGCATAGACCACCTTTTACTGAATTTAACCTTATGTGACATCATGGTTTCACTTGCAAGCCCTTCAACACTTCAGACGGATTCTGACTGGCTGGACATGATCAGGAAATTTGTGACAGATACTCTTCAGGATGGCAGCAAGCTGAACAGCAAGCAGGTCAACAGGTTGCTTGGTGTGACCTGGAGATTAATGCAAATACAGCAAAACAAAGGTAAGATATGAGTAGTTTCTGAAAACCAGAATTAGGCACTGACAAAGCCCTCGAGTTATTCTAGCATTTTCAGATCACTTCATCTTACATCCTGTGTTGTTACATCATAATGTACTGTACTTTGTCTTTGGAGGTAAATGGAATTTCATGGTCATATCTCTGTGCAGAGGATTGAAAATGGCTTGATTTTTAGGAATGTTGTTAAATTCATACTGTTGATATGCAGAGTATTAATATATTTGTTTACCTGTTTTCTGTTTTTACTACTTAAAGATATTCCTGTAAATGGGAAGATGCATTTTCTTCCTTGAAAAAAATAATTACTAAGGTGTAGAGGTGCATGCGACTTTAATATTCCAGTCTTTATTTAAAACCACTAATGTAGCTGGTAGACTCCCTTGTGTACTCTCAGATGACCATTTTACTTCTGTGATGACAAGAAAGGTCAAGATAGTTCTGATGGAAGCTGCTGTAGAATATTTTCCAAGGTGTTTGATTTGAATCCTTTTCCAAGAGCAAACATATTTCCAGTTGTGACTTGAAGGACTAGAACAGGATTACGGCTTCATTTTTTTTTCTTTTCTTTTTTTTTTTTTTTTTTCTCTTTTCAAGTACTACTCGGTTGTGTTCCATAAGAGATCTTGCTTTACATGTCATTAGACGATCGATATAGGACTTCTTTAAGAAAGGACTTTTTCAGTAAATCTGAAGGTGGCAAGAGTTTATTATGTCTTACCAGTCTGGTAGAAGTGAATTCCACAGCCATGCAGCTGGGTAGAGTTGATAGAAAAATCCTTTGCCCATAGCAACAGGTTTCATTGTTAGTGTTGTGAGGTGAAAAGATGTTAAATGTCCCTCAAATGTATTCTGGCAGTTAGTTCTATCTCCTTCCAAATCCGTTGTAATTGGGAGTCTGTCTATTCCTGTGTCCCTGATGACAAAGATAATAACTAGTCATTCCTGTCTGCACATCAAATTTAGCTTCCTGTTGAAGGCAAATAATAGCCAAAAGTCAGAGATGTGCCTGTCTCATCTGCTGAGCTAAAGCAGAAGAGCTGCTACTCAGGAAAGCATTTTCCAAACTATTGTTAGACCTTTAAATCAGATACCTCACTCTTCTTTTCAATGAAATATTGATTTTTTTTCATTGCCTACCAAAATTTTACAAGAGAGTGGATAACTGCTGGTGTTTATCTAACCAAAGTGGCCATTTTAGTGCAATGATTTTCCTTGGGAATGCAGAAAATAAGCTTAGAAAAAGTTTAAATGAAATTGTGAAGGACTAATATGTATGGATCTTGTCTGCTGATCCAGTAAAGGTTCAGGAATTTCACTGCAAGTAGAAAATGGTTTACCTCACAAATCTGTATCTGTTTGTGTGGACAATTTATCTCATCCCCTCAAGATAATCTTTGTGCAGTACTAAAAGCCTGACTAGATGTCAGATCATAATTCATTTAGTAATTGTAGAGGAAGTACAACCTCAACATGCTGAAAAAATGGGCAGGTGGTTCAACAAGAAGTGAAGTCCTGCAACTGGGGAGGAACAAGCCTATGTACCTGTACATGGTGACAGCTGACCAGGTGGAAAGCAGATTGGAAGGAAAGGGCCAAGGGGTCCTGGTGGACACCAAGTTGAACATGAGCTGGCAATGGGCTCTTGTGGCAAAGGCGGCCAATGGTGTCCTGGGCTGCGTTAGTAGGAGTGACAGCAGGTCCCTCTATTTGGCACTGATGAGGCCATGCCTGCAGTACTGTGTCCGCTTTTAGGCTCCCCAATACGTACTGGAGAGTCTAGTGAAGGGCCTTGAAGGTGATGAAGGTACTGGAACATCTCCTGTGAGGAAAGGCTGAGAGAGGTGGGACTGTTAAGCCTGGAGAAGAGAATGTTCAGGAAGCATCTCATTGATGCATGTAAATAACCTGAGGGTGGAGTGCAAAGAAAAGGGAGCCAGTCTCTTTTCATTGGTGCCCTGTGACAGGACCAGAGGCAGTTGGCACAAACTGAAACACAGGAGGTTCTGTCTGAACATCAGGAACACCTTTTTCACTGTGAGGGTGACCAAGTAGTGGCACAGGTTGCCCAGGGAGCTTGTGGAGTCTCCATCCTTTGAGGTAGTTAGATGCTATATGGACACAGTCCTGGACAGCCAGGTATTGCTGATCCTACTTCAGCAGGGGTGTTGGACCAGATGACCTCCAGAAGTTGCTTCCCTCCTCAGCCTCTATGTGATTCTATAGGAGAAAAGCTTCCTTCCTTGATTTTTTTTTTTTTTTCCTTGATGGTGCTCTAGAAATTGTATTGTGTCAGATGATAGGGCAAAAGATGGTACATACCAAAACCATAACTGATTTAGAATATTTCTTTCATATTATTTTGTTCAGTTAACAATTCATTAATTAGCTAAAAACTGTATAAAGGTATAATTGTTATTCAGTTAAGTCAGTGTTCTGTTTCAGAAACACAGTCCAAGATGATTCTGTACCTGAAGAGTACGTGAATAAGTTGATGAAATGAAAAGAACTTAACTTCATTAAAATGCATTCTAATATTTGTTGTATTTTCCTATTGACAAATGCATTGGATTTCAACTTCTAAATGGCTCCCTGCATTATGCTTGAGTATGACCATGCCATTTCAGGTGCTTTTTAGTATGTCTTTGAGTAAGAATCCCTATATGATAACTTAAATATGTTTCTGGTAAGAGTTTTGCTGATGAAGACCAGCCCCTGGCTGGTCATTTTCAGTAGGGGGCATTCTTGTCTCTGTGGGGAGAAGCAGCTCTGTTCAGTGCGGAACACAAAATTGCATCTGGTTTTGAATACATAACTTTCTAAGACTGCTCTGTACACCTGGATGGAAAGACAGAGGTTTCCCAATCTTGGTTCATGGAGATAATGAAGTGATTGCTGCTGCTTAAGTATGTCTTGACAGTAATTAATTCATTTGGACCCCAAGCACTTCTAAGACAAATTGAGTTAGGTCTCATACCCTTCAAAGCGCTCAAGTTTTCAGATGCTTCCCCATTCTTTCCAGGCTTGTCTTCTCTGGATTCAGATGCTTTTCCATGCTTTGTTAATTTTTACATTTGGTGGTTTAATCTGGTTTCCAAGGAAGATCTTTGGTCTGTTTCTTAGTCCACTATGATAACTTCTGCACTTGCTGGCTGGTTTTAGCCAACTTTGTTTTAAGGATAGAACTTTCATATGTTGTTTTAAGTCTGATGATAACACACCACTGATGAGAGCTTTGGAGAAGAAGTTGCAGTGGAGTTCAGCAGTTCACTTTTGTTTTGCCAATTATCCTGCACAACAGCAGGAACACAGCCACCAACAGCAGAATACAGATGGAGACTTTATTGTCTGTTTCTACAAAACAAAAAGCTGATGCTGCATGGTCAGAAACAGAAGTGACGAATCCGCTAACTGCGGGTGATATAATAAAAGGGAAAATGAACCTCATTGCAGACTGAATAATGGAAGGGGAAAGAAGCCTGGCAGCAAATTCGGCAATGGGTCGAGAAATCATCCACACCCCAAATACCACCATGGCCATGCANTAGGGGTATACTTGGCCTGGCCTCCCCTCCTGGATGGCTCTCAGAGGGGGCCATCCCTCATGTCAAGGTCTGGTATGACATGTGTCCCCACTGCTCAATGCCTACTGGATTGCAGCCAGCAGTGGAGCTAAAAGTTCTTGGTGGCAAACACAGAGACCAGCCCAGTCTTGCCCTTGACCATGGTAGGAGGCTTCTGGCCAACCTTAGTGTTTTCACCTGGTTGTGATATTCATCCATATGTCAGCTTTAATTCAGGGCCTATTACTCAGGCCCTAGCATCTCAGCTTTGCAGTGTCTTGTAAGCAGCCTCTGGAGTTGTGCATTTTCTAGTTAATTAGCAAGTGTGATTCAGAGCCAGCAGGTTCAAACACATGGAGAGCTGATAAGGTTGCTGTGCATGACAGAGAGAAAGAGATAGTATAGAGACAACTAAAGGCACTGACAGAGAGTCTTGGGAGAGCATAGGTGAGGAGTAAAAGAGAAGATCGTTGTGAGGTTACTGCAGAAGGGCAAAAGGATGTGGAAGGTAGCTGTGGAAAGCAGGACTTGATTGGTTTTCAGCTACCTTGCAACCTGTACATTGCCTTGTCTTCAAGGAGTTCTGAAGTTTTCACTTGCTCTTTGTCTCTGCTCTTTTGTGTGGCTCTCTCACAAGTTACGCAAGCTGTTGTTTCAATGGTTTAGAATTCTATCCAGTAGCTGTTCTAAAACGTTTCGATACTTCCCTGTGGAGTTAAATGTAGATAATTGCACATACAGATTATAGCTCTTCTGTGTATATGTGTGTATATAAAATCAGAGGATAAGAAGCACTACTTCACATTTGTTTGGTTTTGGTTTTTTTTCTAGTGGCAACAGAACCCTTGATAAAAGCAGTATATACACTATACCAGCAAAGGAATCTCCTCTTTCCAGTTCGTACGTTGCTTTTGAAATTTTTTAGCAGAGTTTACCAAAAAGAAGATTTGAGGACTCAAAGAATCAGGTAAAAAACATTTGCATGTTCTTTTTCATTTCAGCATATCTATTTCAGAAGTTAGAATGCTGAATTGCTGCGTGGATGTTACAGAACGTCATATTGAATCTGTTTTGGCACTGTGTCACTGAAATTTGAAAGTTGAGGTTCTCTGTGAAATTGAGATGGGTATTAGCTTAGTTGTCTTTTTTCTGAATTTAAGTACTAGATAGATCTTAGTAATTTAGAATTTAACTTGAAGCACACTGCTGCAAGCTTGCTGTTATTGGCTGTGTGGTACTCAGAAGATGTGTCAAGATTGTTCAGTTACAGCCATGGAGCAGTTCTGCTACTTCAGTCTGAGGACATGGACTTGTGACTTAGTGCCTTTGGTGGTTCTGGTAGCTCCTGTCTGGCCTTTTGTACTTATTTTCTTTAAGAAAGGTATTATTCTCTTGGTACATGGTTCTAAAGAGACTAAGTTTAAGAAAATATTCTTGTCCTTTTGGGTTCCCAGTTTCATGCATCTATTAGATACCTGACTTGCTTCAATTAAGAGGAGAGTATTCTCTGTATGGCGGTTATTACACTTTTTTGTCATAAGATTTGTCCAAATCGTTTCCAAATCTTAACTTTTCTAGAATATATTTTTCAGCCAAGTCACCTGGCTCCAGTTATGTAAAGTCCTTAAACATAGATCAGGCTGCATCAATCCTACCTTGTTTGGGAGCTGCAAAGGGACATAAGATCATACCTCTTTCTGCTACTAAGTAAAAATTGAACATCAGGGCCCATAGAAATCCACTATCAGAGTGAAACTTCGGGAAGATTGTTCTGCAGCTCCCTTGATTTGTTAAATCTTATGTTGTGGCAATGCCTGAGTATATGCTATTAGATCTACAGCCAGAAATGTCTAACACTGCCCTATGAACATTATAAAAAGCACAGGGAATTTGAAAGACAGACAAGAAAAAGGCTTGGGAACATGGCATTTTCATCCTCTCTTCATCCAGAGTGAAAAATCTTTTTCATACTAATTTCCCCAAGGTTACATACACTGTTTTCTGTACTTAACTGAAGTCTTCAGCATCTCATCCAGTTTCATGCGATCATCTTACTATCTTGAAAGCTTTAACTTTCTATCTTTAGACACCACAAATAGCAGCAGTTTTCCTGCTGTTCCTCTTAGTCTTCTACACGGAATTGTAACATTTTTAGTAACAGAAGAATGAAATCTCAAATTTTTTGCAAAAAGGGTAATTGCATCTAAGAAGACTTTTTAAGAGAACATAATGTTTGTACTGTACAGATCCATTTCTTTCCTTTAGAAGCAAATGTGGGTTTTTTCACATCTTCAAGATGTGGACTGCACAGTAGATCCTGGATGACATTTATGTTACTCCATTCAGTTTGACATCATAGCTCCTTCAGCTCTCCTGTGACTGTTCCCTTCCTTTTTTTTCTCAGAAGCTTATTAAGAGCAGTTGAGAGGAGCAGAATTTGTGTTGGAACGTGTTCCGAGGATGTATAGTGAAGCTGGTTTTTTTAGATGTATCTGATTCAAAGACTAGGTGGGAGCTTTTGGCTGTTGTAGCCCTGTGAAAGAAAACATAATTTGATGTATTTACAAGGTTCAGAATTATTATTTTTACTTTGTTGTTAGTTATCTTTGCCCCTAGTTACTACACACGAGTAGTCATTCTGTGTATGTATGGATATACAGTGTGTGTACACATGCACATATGCATATATATACTGGTAGAGGCTTAAGGCTATTTAGCCTCACAGCTTGCCTTTAACACTAACCTATGTGAGATACTACAGAAGAAGGCAAGAATTAGTTTTCCAGTAGTGCTCTTAAGCTTCCAACCATTTGAAGCCTGTACTTCCTCACTGCACAGAATTGTGTGCTTACATCACCCAGCATTTGTCTTTTCCATGAGCTTTTCTGCTCATTCTTTGTACGCATCTAAATCAAGAGCAACTGCAGCATCCTCTGGCAAGGAGTGACAAAGCTCATCTGTTTAAAGACCAGCTTTCTCCTGTTCATTTTCATCCTGGCTCCTAGCTTCATTTGGTACCAGCATCCACTTCTTTTGTGGGAAGAGAAATCAAATGTTTTATTCCCATCCACTATTTGCATGTCAAGTGATTTGAGAGCTCTGTCGAGCCTACCTCCAATTCTCCCGCTTCAGTTGTCTCTTCTCTAGGCTTTTTCTACTGTCACACACAGTCTCTCTGTTCAAAGCTCTTCCCTCTTATGTCACAGATACTTAGTTGCCTTAAAGAGTTTTTTGTGAGGGATTTTGTGAAGTCTTTTGAGAATTAAGTAATTTTAATCATCATTATACTACTTTTGCTGACACCTTCAAAGACCTACGTTGAACTTCTTGATTCACACTCAGCAGCTTCTTTCATGTAATCATCACTTTAGTAGTAAGCTGATGAAATGCTTTTGGTTTATAAATGATACTTGATTTGATAAGCCAGGGTGTCATAAAAATTGCGGTCTATGAAAGATAGGATTGGTCTATGAGATTGTTTCAGTTTGAGCTAGAAAGGATAAATATAAGCCGATCTATAATGGAGGTTGTGAAGTTTCAAAGCTCAGCACCAAAGACATTAAAGGAAAGAAAAAACCTTATTAGTGAAGTTTCCTGAAGCATGAACAGGCCAACTGATCGGATTGGAAAGGGTGGGCTGAAAAATCAAGTCATAAATACAAATGAAAATTTGTCTTAGACTAGGGAAGAGCTTGTCTGAAGTATTTTGTTTGGTTTTTTTTTTTTGGTCACTTCCTGACCAGCCTTTAGAGGATGTATAGTAAACAGTACTTACAGAGAAAGTGAAAAAAGGAATTTATAAGCAAACTAATTTCGTTCCTGTTTTTCTGGCAAACAGATTAGAAATAGCAATTCCTAAACATCAAGCTGATTTTTTTTTTTTCATAGGATTTGAAAATCACAACAGGTTCTTAACCATCACATGATAGGGAAAGAGAGGAAGTGAGTCTGAAATTAGGATGAATTCAGGTTATGCTTCCATACAAATAATATCTTGTCACATTTTTCAATAAAGATTATCATAATCCGTGTCAAACACAAGGGATGGTCAGAATCCTCAGGTGTCAACAGTGCTGTAAACAAAACTGAGTTGAATGCTGTCAAATAAATGCAAAAGAGGAAAATCAAATTTTATTCCAGACACTTGAGAAGACTGTGTGTGAAAATGCAGATGGTAGGAGCTTTACCTGCCTTTAAAGCAATAGTCAATACAGTCTGGGTTTGGTGTAGAAGATGGCATCTCATTTAAAGGACAGGAGCATGTACAGTGGGATACAGTACGTAGGTGACAACAGTGGGAGCGGTAAAACTGGAGTCTCCTTACACAGTTCTACAGAGCGCGCTTGAAGCTAAGCTTCTGTTATCATTAGTGACTGGCAGGAGTGTGCCAATAGAAACTTTCTGGTGACATACAGTTCAGAAGCACTACCTGAACAGAAGACATGACAAATAAGCCAGGAGAGAGGAAACCTGAGGGAATGGTAGAAAAGAGAAGAGGTGTATTTGTACAAACAAAAATCGGCGCACTTAGTGACCAACGTGATTTTTTAAATTGTAAACTTCGGCCAGGCCGTTGCAAAAAATAATCCTGTGATTGATCTTTCCTCTTCTATATGCTGCATGTGTACTAAGGTTATAGGGAGAAAAAGCTAGTATTGAGTTTGAAAGTCTAGTGTAAAGAGTAGTAGCTTGATTGGGTATTGAGGGTGTAGTAGCCCCATGGGTTTTTAACCTGCTTCATAGCTCATTAAATACACGATAAATGGAAATGTTGCTTTGCCAGCATACAGTCAGTTCACACAAATTTTTCCTGAAAGAGTTGAAAATAAGCAGTGCAAAACCTGTGGATGAAGGAAATAACTTCTGATGTAACTGTAGTGACACGCCAGTGTGCTCAGATCTTCTGATGAAATATTCTCAGTGTATCATGGTTTATTGTAATTAAATTTTACCTGACATTAAGCAGCTCAGTTGAGACTGAAAAGAGTAAGTTTGTGGGTGTTTTGTTGTTTTGTTTTGTTTGGGGTTTTTTTCCCTCAACTGTTTTTTTCCCTCTTTCTTTAGAAGTCGAAGTAAAGTTTTATCTCGTTGGTTGGCTGGCTTACCTCAGCAACTTGCTCTGCTTGGGTTGAGAAACCCTGAGCTTTCGAATCAGCTGATTGATATCATTCATTCTGCTGCTTCTCGTTCGAACAAGGAATTACTACAAAGTTTACAAGCCACTGCTGCTCGAATATATGGTAAGACTTTTACACTACAGCATAATGAATTTTGTCCATCATGTGACAGGGAAGTTGCAAATTGTAGAAAATACTAGCAGTTCCTAGGTGAATCACAGAATCCCAGCATGTTAGGAGTTGGAAGAGACCTCTGAAGGTCATCAGGTCCAACCCCCTTGCTAAGGCAGGGTCACAGAGAGCAGGTTGCCCAGGATTGCATCCAGGCGGGTTTGGAATCTTTCCAGAGAAGGAGACTCCACAGCCTCTCTGGGCAGCCTGGGCCAGGGCTCCATCACCCTTAAAGGAAAGATGTTTTTCCTTATGTTCAGATGGAACCTTCTGTGTTCTGCTTTGTGCCCATTGTCCCTTGTCCTGTCACTGGGCAACACTGAAAAGAGTCTAGCCCCATTCTCTTGACACCTGCCCTGTAGATATAAACATTTATAAGACCCCCTCTCAGTCTTCCCCAGGCTGAATAGCACCAGATCTTTCAGCCTTTTCTTGTCATAGAGGTGCTCCAGTCCCCTAACCAACTTCTTAGACCTCCACTGGAGTCCATGATCATAAAGTCTATGTATGTGGGGTGGGAATGGAGATTGGTTCAGTCCCTTATAATAAAGCTTGAAATGAACTATGTGCCTAAAGGGTAGTAAAAAGATGAAGATCTTCAGATTAGCTGATAGACTAGAAGCTTCAGTTTTTGTGAAAATCTGCTCCTAGTAGTATTGCCTCTCCTTCCCCCCTCCCAACCCCCCCTTCAGTGTTGGTTATACTGTCCTCCCTTCAAGTGCTGTAGCTCTTACGTAGCAGGAGGTGCTAATGCAATGGGCTAGTTGCCAAGTGTGGAGGGTTCTAGGTGACTGCCTGTGTGCTGTCTGTGCCGCAGATCCGCTGGAGGGCACGCTGGTCCTGCTGCCGGCCGAGGCCCAGCGCCGCCTGGTCCAGCTGGTCTACTTCCTGCCCTGCCTGCCCGCCAGCCTGCTCGCCTGCCTCAGCCGCTGCTGCATCATGGGCAGGATGTCCTCCGAGCTGGCCGCCACCCTCATCGGGATCCTGCACATGAGGTACCACGGCCAACGGGCGGTGTGGTTTGCTGCTTAAACAAAACGTGAACATCTGTTGCTCAAATGTGAACTTTGTTACTGATTTGCACCAAAAAAATCAATGTAGCATGTGAGAATTGGCGTTGTGAAGACACTTAGTTCTTCTGTCAGACTTTACTCCTAGCCTTTCACTTCGACTCTCTCTTTACACTGACTGATTTTCTCCAATGCTTGATAACAAAATCATATCAGTACCTGTAGGGCTGTGCGGTATTGAGCACCCTCTACCCATAATGTCCTAGAATCATGGAGTCATAGAGTTTGGGAAAGACCTTTAAGATTGAGTCCAGCGTTAACCCAGCACTGCCAGGTCACCACTAAACCATGTACCTCAGCACCACATCTGTACAGTTTTTAAATCCCTCCAGGGATAGTCACTCCCACCGTTTCCCTGGACAGCTTGTCCCAGGGCTTGATGACCTTTTCAAGGAAGAAATTTTTCCTAATATCCAATCTAAACCTCCTCTGGTACAACTTGAGGTCGTTTCCTCTCACCCTGTCAACTGGTGGTCTATCATCACCAGTGGTCTTTGTTCTGCCTCTGGTTGCAGTTTTCCCTTGTAAATACTTGGACCTGATGCTGTTTGTAGTGAAAAATAACCAACTAGTGTGTATTCTCATGTTCTGCTTTCTTTCAGATTTTTAAAAGTCGCTTTTCGTATAATTGTCACACTTAAATAGCCAAAGCCTGGTTTCTGGGCCAGTGTCTTGTTAGAAATTATTCATGCTCCTGTTTTTTTGTCCTAGCTTGAAAGAGGGTAAGTTTGCCTGTGAATTCAGAGAGAGACTCCCTGGTGACTAAGATAGGAAGTGATGGTGATGAAATTTAAGACATCCTATATATAATGCACTACCACTATAAAAATGATTTTTTTTTTTTTCTTTTAAATTTTGGGAAGGTGGACCTCAAATTTTATTTTTAAAAGAGAAAAGTTCTCTGCCATGTACTGGAAATTCAGTGACAAACCGTAACCAATTCAAAGACAGTCACTGTAAGAACTAAAGTCAGTAGTAAGCTCTCAGGTGCTTATTTTGTTGCTGGATCTTACTGGATTTTCAGAGTGGGAGATTTTTATAGTAGTAACATAACTGTTTTCTAAATATTGTCAAAGAGCTGCAGGTGGGCTGTTTGCATTTGATCATTTGGGCAGAAGATGCAAGAGGCAGCCAAGGGCTGTGTTCTCACCAAAAGTAGGTTACATCCTGACAACAGAGGAGCAGCAGCAACTTCTCATTTTTCAGAGATGTAAAGAAAGTCTTTTGATTTTGATTTGTGGCACTTGGAACATCTTTAAATTAAGTTAGTTTCAAAGATAGTGGGTTATCTACTCAAGAAGTCAAACTGAAATAATTAGATGAAAAGAAAGCACTGGTGTAGATGTACTAGTGCAGTTTCTTGTACTGATACAAGCCCCAACAGTTGTGCTTTCTGGAAGGCTGCAAGTTCTGATGAAACTTGTAAGGAGACATTACTCTCGATTGAGCCTTGCTTTTCTTTGATTGATAGGGCTATTCCACTTCATTGAGAGGAATCGCCATCAGAAACAGGAGCTTGCTCAGTTTTCTTTAGAAACATGTCTGAAAATAATGCAAGTCCTTGGAAAGACTAAATGGATCTTTTATAGACAAAGTGAAAACAACAACATTGAGAATACATTCTCACCTATATAGCCAACTTAAAAATTGTACACATTTTAAAGTTTTATCGATGACACATTTTGTGTCTCAGCACCTTAATATAGAAGTGAAATCTATTTTGTGGAAGACCTACTTTTTTTTCTCTTGTTGTCACGACTGTAGACTTTTTTTATCTTAAAAGTTACATCCTAGGATAACTTTAATTAGAGAACTGAGATGTCAGAAATATTAGTGGCTGCTGAGGGGGGTGTCCAAAAAAAAAAAAGTTGCTTTGGCAACTTAAGCATGCAAAGGTAGGGAGATCAGTAACAATTAATATTAACTTCTCAAGAACAGAGGAGTCTTTTGCCTTGGAAAAGTTGTACAGTTGAGGAAACAGTAGTGGGCTTCCTAGATAGGAACCTTAGCTGGGCTTTACCAGCTTCATAACCTGTCATTGCACACAGGATACGTGAACTGAGTTTCCCTCTCTTACCAGAAAAGCCAGACTGGAATATTGTGCCTGATTTTGTGGCTTGCTTTTAGGTGATGATGTGAACAAACTGGATCAAGTTTAAAAGAGAGGATACAAAGAACAGTAGTCTGTGAACTGTGATAATGGGGAATAACTGACAGTTTGTTAGGCAAATAAGGCTGGGAAGGTTGGAGAATCATGTGTGTAAATAAGGCTGTTGGAATGGGAGAACAGTTTCAGCAGGTTTAGAAAAACAGACCTTAAACATCAGAAAATGTTTGGTTTGAGTGCTGGCAAAATTTTGTGAAAGCAGAGAAACATACTGGAACAGGCTGTGGAGAAAGGAGGTATAAATATACTTCATTGGAGATACTTAAAATCAGGTTGAGCAAAAAATATATCATGGATGGCTGAGGCAAGGCCTTGAAGGAAGAGATGGACTAGGTAACTTCTGGTGGTCATGTACAGCTCTTGTGATGCTCGGAGTTAAACATGCAAGGTTTTGAAATGAATGGTACTGTAACAAATGTGTATAATTTCATAATTCAATGCCACGTTCTGGTTTATGGGGCACTTTCTGATGGTAGTTTTGGATAGGAAAACTGATAGGAATCAGTCCATCAGGAGACATGGTCTATGAGTCAAAGCAGTGTTGTCAGTAGATGGCACTGTTTGTCTTTCAGTGCATTCATGTTCCATTTCAGGGGTGAGCTTTTATAAATTTCTTTTCTTCTATGCCACCTGCTTATCTGTCATGCTTTAAATAGATTGCATTCAGGAGCGTCAGAGGCTCACTGCTGTATTTGGTAATTGTTCTTAATTTCTTTAAAAGCCTTCATTTCCACATTATTCTTGACTGGCAGAGCACGTACGTTTTTACATGCATCTGAGAGCACATATACATACCCATGTATATTTGCCAGGGAGAAGCTACGTTAAGGTGGATTTAATGAGAGTACATATGAATAAGGCTGTTGCAGTTATTCCAGGAACAATAATTACAAACTCGAGGAACTCATAGCTTTTTTTGTGTGTAAACTATAAAAGTAGATAGTAAATGTATCCAGATGGCTTAAGGCAAGGCCCTTTCATATTGGGTGATAACATTATAATTACTGCGTGTTAACTTTTAGATTTTTTTCTGGTTGATAGAAATGGATTTTGAAGATATTAAATAGTTTCACCATTGTGAAAATAAGGAGTGGAAATGATTCACCAGGTTTTCTGCAGGAGCCCATTAAGTGAGCCACGATGGGCTCTGTGTGCTGAGAAAGATGATGATGTTGACAGTATTTCCATGTATAATGGGGAGGCTTCTGAGCCTGAGAGGGTGATTATCTATGCTTTTAAATTATTAGGATGGTTTCTGTCATGCTTTTGGTCTATATTCACTAAAGCTTTACCAGTTAGCACAGGCCAAGGACCATTCCAAAAAGAGAGCTGAAATGCAGCCACCCGATTTTGGATGCTGGTATGAACAGGCCAAATTTACACTAATTGATCTCTGTGCCAACAAACAGATGTTGCTGCTGTTTGGGTCACTGGGACAGCTGCAGCTGATGGGCTTCAGGTGAAACTGAGAGACAGAAGGTGTTGGCTTGGCTTAACTTTCCTGCTGTTCTCCTCCAGTGCCTGCTTTGTTTCTAGTGTGTGGGACCTGAGATATAGGGAACTTCAATGAATTCAGGCAAGGTAGGGTTCTGAGCGATGGAAACATGACAGGGTTTGGGGGTTTAAGTCTTTCTCCCCACTCCTGTTCATACACAAGCAGTTGAAGAAAGGTGGGAACAACATGAGCAAACAATCTGTGACTTCAGACTGAGAGAAATGACAGATAGTGGCTTCTTGGAAGGAGATGAGTTCTCTGAGTTGGCCTCTGATTTAAGCCTCTAATGAGCTTAAATTTACAGAGACGAAAGGTGTGAGAAGTATTTTAGAAAGTCTTTGTATTAAATATACTAGATGGGTTTTTCTGTGGTCTTTAGGTGGTACAGATTAGATTGATACATTGGGATGAACCATTTGTCTTGATGCAGTATGCCACATTTCTAAAAGAAGTTCAATATTTATTTTTAATTCCTGATTTATTGTAATAACTGGTGAATAATCAAAAAGTAGTTCTCTGCTAATTAAAGATAAATGGTTTAAGTGTTGGGTGGGAGTATGTAATGTTTGGCATGAGTGGACCTTTGGTTTGAAATTCCAACCTTAGCTTCATTTCAGTGGTGTTCCTTGAGAATGGGGGTATGGACAGGTAGACAGTTCTCTCCAGGAGGTGAAGAAATGTATTAATTGATGATGGTCTAGTAGAGACTAGGGTCATAAACTTTAGCAGTGTTATAGGTAAGAGCTGGAAATAATTTTTGCTATAATCCCTGTATGCCCACTTCCTACATTTATAAGGCAGATGGGGAACTTCAGAATGGTTTTTAAAGGACTAGTGAGGCATAGGCTTTTTTTTTTTTTTAGTTCTTTTTGGAAGACTGGCTTTGAGGCAGATCTTTTCATCAAATGTGGAAACTGGTTAAATGTTGTGAATTCACCTTCTTGTATATAGTTTGTCAAAAGGAAGGTCTGCTGTTTGTGTGCCAAAGTCTGTGCTGTAACAGTAGTAGAGGAACACCATGTGCCACCATTTGTTAGGCTCAATGTTTTTGTTTTGCTACTTTTTAGTGACTTTGTGGTGATTGAATGGGACATAATCTTGCAAACAATTTTTTCTTGTCCTTCTCTTTTGTGTAAGGTAGGATACTTAAGAGGATTAATATATAATCTGAATATTTACTGTGATGTATCCTATTCAATGAAATATGGATTAAGAAATGCAGATTGAGGTTGTGTTCGAAGGTATAAACTGGGAAGCTAGATTGCTGACTTTACAGGAAAAGTTCTGACTCCACTTAACATGTCTTGAGATACAAATAAGGAAAATCTATTCAGTGAAATTACATAAATGCATTTATGTGCATTTATTCAGCATAATTATGTTAACTTCAATTTATGTGCTGTACACATGATAGTTACAATGTTTTTAGAACTTTTTATCCATTGGAACAGCGTGTCTGGAAATCATTTCACTCTAAGAGAGAATTGGACAGATAATATTTCACTGCCTAGATAAAAAACAATGGGAGTTAATTTATGGCATTTCTCTGTTGAAGTAGAGCGTCCATAAATGAGATCTCCAATGGCTTCAAACAACTATTTCTTATTCTTGTGGGGCTGTTTCCCTGCTGAGGTCTTACAAAGAGTTGTTGTTTCTGTTGCTGTTAGAAGAGGAGAAGGGTGAGGGCCATAAAACTAAAAGCTGAGTGCTCCGTCCCAGGGAGACATAAATTATGTGGGAGTTCCTGGTCCTCACAGGTTTGAGATAACTCTGGAGGTAACTTGCATTCTGCTTGTCCTAACTGTAAAAGAACTCTTTTCTTAAGAGGTGGTGCCTTAATATATTTTGTTGCTTTCCTGACAGTGAGGGAGCTCAGCTGGTGTCTCATCAGGCAGCCAGGCGTGCTTGTTGGTTCCTGCTGTCCTCAGGAATCTGGTGTTTAGAAAGAACTGAGATGGACGTTTTTAACATCTGTTTGGTATGAGGTGTAAAGTTCTGTGTCTCCTGATATATTACCCAGAGATGTTTTAGGGTCATAACAGAGTTAAAGTTTTCTATACGTATTTCCTTTGTAACTAACTAGGACGACTAAATAAAGTAAAAGTAGTATTTAAGTGATCTGCAGTCTTTGACAGCGTAGCTTGAGTAGCCACACTGAGAATGCAAAATGTAGGTAACAAAGAGCCTATGTACTACCTCATTAAAGACTTATTGATTGTGTTATTGTAGACAAGAAAAAGAAAAACATTATATTCCCAGAAAGTATTTGCAAGCTGGAGAGGATATTGTAACCCATTATTGTGGATAAAAACACTGATAGAGTAATTGAATACAGTAATTCTCATACAAATGAAGTGTAGAAAAGATTTCAGAACAGCATTTTTTTTTTTTTTTAAAAATGAAGACTTAACATCAAAATTTCACCAAAATAAGCAAGTTTAAAAAAACAAACAAAAAAACACCCAAAAACCCAACACAACACTTCCAAACCATTAGTCATTACAATGGAAAGCCAACTCACTGCATCTTAGAGAATAAGTTGAAAAGCATATGTGTATAGGAACGTGTAGTAATTATGAATGGGCTGTTAAGAAAAATGTAAGAATAGTGAGGTTCGTGTTCACTGTGAAGTGCTTTTTCTGGCTGTATTTTTGCATCTCTCAATTTAGCAACAAATGGAGGGAAGTAGTAAAAAGGTAGCAAAAATGTTTAAAATGCTATTGAATATAAACTAAAAAGAAGAGTGAGTGTTCAGAACTCTGGCATTTCTCTGGTTGGTGCCACTGGAGATGAAGGGCAAAAGATTGATCTGTCCTGCTTGCCGCAGGATCAGAAAGGGTCCACACTTCTTGAGAATCAAATCCTGGGGTGGGTTATGGTGCACTCCTCCTGCACCTGGCCAGCAGATTTCCCCATCGTTCTGTGAAAAGTGTGGGACCTGGGAGAGGCAGACAGCTAAGCTGCTGCTTAAGGACAGGGCCCTTTAAACGTATAGCCAGGTGGTTGTTTGCAGTTTGATATTCCTAAGGAAGGGGAAAAGAATTATGTTGCTGCAGTTAAAATTGCACCAGTCAGTAAATGCTGTTTGCTCATTAGTGGATGTTTGTTCCGATTTGTGCTCCTGTTTATAATGTGTAAGCAGTTCTTTTCTTCAGACAACCTTTGCAACCAGGGAGCAAATGAGTAGCCGACAGGCTTACTTTTAACAATGCGTAGCTCAAATTGTTGTTTTCTTAAAATAGAGTTCATGTTTTTCCCCAGATCCCTGGTAATTCCTCGCAGATGTTTGTTGCTTTTTGCCATATCTTCAAATGGAAATACTTGATCCTTCAAAAGAGATAATGAAAGTTAAAACAAAAAACTCACACTAACAAACCATTGTCTGCATTTGGTAACTTGTTAGAGGAAAAGGAAGATAAACTCTTCAGTCACTCTCAGAGTTTGTGTTCAGGACCTGTGCTCCCTGGAGCTAAGTTGATGTGAATGATGAGATGGGCATAGAGTTGGAGAAGTGTTCAAGGATTCACATTTTTTTTAATTTAAAATTTTTTTTTTTAAACAGCTTCAAAATCAGTTTGTGAAAGCCTTGGTTTCCCGTATATTCCAGAACTGGTATGAAAACTGCTGATTCTTGTTAACAATGTAACACTAAACTGGTTTGATTAAGTTGATGCAGGAACTTGAGTTTATTCTTTATTACAATTGCATTTCAATTAGACAGAAATCAGTTTTCATTACAGCTAAACGGGAATAAACAATGCCAAGGCTGAGATAAATATAGGCACAAAACTTTTTAGTGTGTTAGAAGAATGTGTTTTACAGTAGTGCAAGTACATGCTTTTGCTGGGGGAAACTCCTTTTAGAGTGATTTATTAATATAGAATTAAAGGAACAACTGTGGGAGGCCTTGGTTTAAATTTGTGATCAATGATTGATAAAATAGATTTAAAATGGGATCACCTATCACAGTCTAAGTTAAGTTAGGTTTCTCAGGCTGTTGCCTTGCAAATGTTTAAATAATTCTGCAAAGCCTCAGGAACACCCTGTGCTAGAATATGCTCTGTTGTGGTGGTGGAAGCACCTTCCTGGAAAGGGAAAGAATTGGATTGTAGTTTTCTTGAACAGAAAACCTAGACACTTGATCTTAAACTTCTTGTGATCTGTAACCCTCACATCTATGAACAAAAGGATGATCCTATCAGTGCCTCAGAAGAACTGTGAATCTTGCATTTGCTTTTTCTTGTTTTACTTTTAAAATGCCTGAAGACTGAACTTGGGGAGGTTTGGCTTTCATTGCAATTTTTTTTTTTTTTTCAATTTGTATTACTGAACAACAACCAAACAAAATATAAAAAACCCAACCCCAATTCTAGGCAAAGCTTGCTGTGCTTGATAGGTGCATTGCTGTCTGAGTTGGAGTTTGAGCAATGTGTTTTATGGGAGGACAAATGGAAGGATAATTTCTGAAATGACTGCAGCCAGGTTCATTAGAGCTCATCTACCAGAGACCTCTAAACCACCCAAAGACTCCTTATGACTACATAAGTCAAAGCCAACACCTTAAACCTGAACCAGAAATCAATTTGCAACTGGTTTCGGTTAGGGAGCACAAAGATAATAGTCTGTAGTTGAGAAATAACCACTTGTGCACAAACTGCACTTGGTTTATTTTGCAACTATGTGATGGTTATCCCGAAAGTGATAATGTGGTGGCCCATCCTGAAAGTACCAGCAGTGTGAACAGAGGCAGTGGGTCTGTCTAGAGTTAAAAGTTAGCAGCAAGTGATGAAAGGAATGTGTTGCACAGTTGCTGTGGCTGAGAAGTATTTGCTATGCTAATGACAAGAGAAGCAGTGAATTTTAAGTTAATTAGATTCAGCTTTTCTTTTAATACCATTCAGCATACAGAGCAGGTTACCTAAAGGTGCAATTCTAAACCTGAGTAGAGGGGTTATATTATGGAGAGCAGGTAACCTTATGGAAATTACATGTAATTCATCACAGTTAATGTGGGTTTGAACTAGCTGACGGGAGAGGTCTCACTCATGCAGTTTGGTAACAGGTTTCTATTGTCAGTAAAAAATTATGCAAAAAAGAAAAGGGAGGTTATAATATGCTTATTACCTCTCTTCCACCTAAAAATCAGGTGGCTTTTTTTTTTTCAGTTAAATATCTAACATGTAATTTGCAAGTATCTTGAAAACATTTTAAAAATGGACATGGTTCTTAATTATTCATGGTAGCCTTAATATATTAAACCCAAGGTTTTTGAAACCATTGGTAATGTATTTTTAGTACATCAACATCTGTTATAGAATTAATCTCTTCTGTACTGTGTTCTTTATCTTATTTCTGATTTCCTTTAACATGAAGCTCAAAATTGAGCAGCTTTAATAGACATTTGGGTTCTAAGGTAAATGAGGCATTGACAATTGGTTAGACTTGTATTGAAACAAACTTCTCCAATGCTGTTGTGCTTGTGTTTGTCATACTAGAAAGACATGGGTCTTTATTTGTTACGATGTAACTATGAGAGCCTTATCTAGTCTTTAATGACACAATCTCATTATTTTTCCATCCTACTCTCTCTGAGTGCACCGTGCTCCCTGGAGGAGTGCTTACATAGTGTTAAACTTTGTCCCTGTTGCAGTAGAAGGCTCCATGTTTCATCTGTTTTATTAGGTCCTACTTGAAAACAAAGTGATTGCCCCCCACCTGTGGAATTTTGTGTTGTGCTCAGGTATTGTCACAGCCGTAGGAGATGAGGAGGTATTTTTTCCAACTTAAAGATAAGGAACTGAAGCAAGGAATAGGTCTAGAGAGAAGTACATAGAAGTACCTGATAACTTCGGGAATTCAGCATGAAACATTTAGGCAGTGATTTTTCAGAATATTTAGCGTTTTCTCTCTTGAAAGCAAAGGATTGCCTTCATTTCACTGTATGTGCAAGTAGAGATTGGATGGGTCTATGTGCTGCTCTTGTGTGCAAGACACAGGAAGCTGCTACTGCCCTGTTAGTCTTTTGTGCACTGAACTGTGGCAGGCCCAGTGATACCTAGCAGAGAGAAGGGATGAGAAGCCTCCACTATGAATAACGTGAGGTTTTTTTTCTATTCTGAAAGTAAATTAATACCTCATATGATGATACCTGGAGAAATGTTGCCCCTAACTTCCTGTCCTCCAATTTTAAACAGTATTTATCTAGCATGTCCTAGAACCTCTGTGATGCAGGTAGGAGGGTGATCCAGTATAATGCCTAAAGCTTGCTTACCTGAACTTGTGAGCTAATCCTTTCTTCTACATTTTAACCATCTCATGCCTCATACACTATGCACGTTAAT
The DNA here is from genome assembly GCA_013401335.1 of Brachypteracias leptosomus. Lineage (NCBI taxonomy): Eukaryota > Metazoa > Chordata > Aves > Coraciiformes > Brachypteraciidae > Brachypteracias > Brachypteracias leptosomus. The sequence goes on along the minus strand of VYZX01014152.1, from coordinate 161,076 downwards.
AGATGATGCAATAAGGCCAGAACAGGTCGGAATGTGTTTTCCTTCATTGCATAATCCTGATTGATCCATTCATCCGTGGTTTGAATGAGACATTTATTTATTTAGAGAAAGTATGACATAATCTTATCCTACTCTAAGGCATGTGCATAAAGAGGCCAAGTTGAAGATTATAGGCAGTGTTCTCTTGTCACTTTCTAAATGGAATGCTAGATTATTTTTAACCTTAATGCTCTTCTAACATTGAGACTTCTTTTATGTATCTAATAACTTTCACTTTTTCAAAAAAGTAAACTGCAACTGAATTTGGGGATCTTGGGTTGGTGTGTGGGTGTCTCAGTGTAGCTCTGCTTGCAGATGAGTCTTAAAGCCATTTGCCAGCTCTGCCAAGGGTCTGTGTCTCAGCCTGGCTCCATGTTTCTGGGGCAGAACAGTCCCGGTTCTCTCTGCTTCCTCTTACATCCTCATCAGTGGTTCTTGGCTTGGCTTAAAGTGCTCGTCCTGGTTTGTCAGCGTGTTGATAGTCAAATGTGGTTAGAAAAAACAAAACTGCTGAAGTGTTTGAAAAATTTCCAGACGCTTACCAATTAGCTCCAGAATCATCTTTCAGGGCCAGGGATCTCCTGAACCTCTTGCATTTTGTCTTTGCTAGCCTACAGCTAGTCTGTGTTCAGTCTCTTCTGAAGTTTGTGCAAAATTCTTGCATCCACTTGGTCCTATTATGAGGAATTCAACTCATTTGCTAATGGTTGCATGAGAAAAATATTTTTGTATTTTATTATTTTAAACCAGATTCTGACTAGCTTAGTCATGCAAGCCCCTGCTCCCTGAATTTGGCTTATCACAAGGTTTATGCCTTCTGTCGTCTTGCTCAAGTTTTTTTATTGTCACATTTTCCCCGATTCCCTTTGCAGCTTGTCATCTGATTTGTCTCTTCCAAGCTCTTACATTCCCACTATTTTGCCCAGTGATTGTATCACAGTTTGACTTTCTGTGTCCAGTGAGTCCTAAGTTCTCCTGAATCTCTCTTCATGCTCCCCAGTGCTTTTTTTGGTATAGTGAGTGGCCTCAAGTCTGATTTTGGGGTCCCTCTGCATTGCATTCAGGCAGCTTCTTCCCCTACACTGAACGGGACATGGGCTTCATTCTCTCTTCTGGTAGATGGATCTAATTCTTGTGTGAATGTTCATGTCATGTAGAATTTCTGGGGAAATAGGTTGCAAGACCTCTTGCTGATTTAGTTGGGCTTATGTGCAAAATCTCTTAGATGCTGTAATGAATCTGACTGAGACCTCCTTGGAAGCAGGGAAGAAGTTCTCTTCTCCTGGGAGAAGGCTACTGGCCATGACCAAGGGATTTGCCTCTGGAGAACTTGGTGTTGGCAGCCAAGTGGCAGCCTTAAAAATGGAGAGAGATTGAGAGACCATAGGTTAAGTAAAGGAAGCAGCAAACCAGGCCTCGGAGGGGTACTGAAGGCTTCCTAGGAACTAGAAGGGACCATGCAGGGCTACCTGCACTGCAGGTCACCTGAGATATGCCTGGAAATAAGGATTTGCCATTAAGGAGCTTTATTTAGTAAAGCTTTTCTTTGTTCTGTGATTTTTCTAATTATTTTTTTTTTCCCCCTAGAATTAATTATCCTGCTGGTAGTCTGATGATACCCTGAATTTTTTCTGTAATTTAAGGAAGTTCTGAAATTCCTCTTTTTCTTTTTGAGTAGCTCCAGACATGTGCATATTCTAGTTGTCATTTTTGTGTGTGCTGAAATATTGTGGATGGATTTTGATGGCAAAATGTATATGCCTGGCACAAGGCCATATTTGATCCAGATTTGATATTTTTTGCTTCTAAAACATGGAGCTTAAAAAAAATTCTGAAAAAGCAGCTTTCCAGAATTTTGTTACCTGTGAGCTAAGCCCTTTTGGCTGTTAGTGGAGAGAAAATAAGAAAAAAAGTGATCTGAGGCAGATAGTTGGCTGGGAAAATGCCAAATATTTGAAAGCTCTGAAATCTCACAAGCTTTTAAGAGCTGAAAGCAGCAAACTCTTAGAGCTGAGACCCTTGCTCTGCAGTGCAAGTGCCAGCAGCAGCCTACAAGGAGATTGGAGTAATGCATGTTCTGCAGGTCTGAGCTGCAGCCTCTTGTGGCAAGCTTGTGTGACATGTTCTTGTTCCCAGCTCCTGCCTTTCTCCTGGTTCTGCACCAACACATGGGCAAGATGCTGCTGTTAGGTGGTCAGTGGTGTCCATCCCACAAGCATAGACAGCTTCTAGTTTGAGGAGCAGAAGTAGGCTGGTGCTCCACTTCTGAAAGATTGCCCCTAAAACGGGAGGTGTCAGGCAGCTCCGGTGACGGGTGTGCTCCTCTCTTTGCATATTGCTCCTTTGTGTGTTCTGAATCTCAAAGCAAGTTTTTAATTTAGTTCTGTGTTTAATAGCTTTAGCTACTCCAAAATAGCTGCTGAGACTGCTCTTAAATGGGATCTATTGTTTGTGTAAAGAGCTGTATTGAAAGTGGTGGATATAATGAAAAATACAGCCCAGCTTTGTAATATAATGACTTTTACCAAATAAGGGGGGGAAAAAAACCTAATTTAATTTACTGTATGTTGGCTGTTGTCACTGTTTTAAAGGTTATACTGGTATTTATGAAAAGTTGCTATCTCAGTGATTTAATCAACTTAACAACCTAGGCCTGTGTAGGGGTACAAAGTTCAATATTACTTGTCTTGAAGAGAGCAAGTTTTGCTTTTGAAGCTATTTAAAATGCTACTCTAACAAGAGCAGTTAGAAACAGGAATGCTAAAATTAACAATTTAGTCATGCTAATTGATTGTATTGTGCAGGTAGGTTGTGAATTCTTAATTATATGGTTTTTAATAAACTATCTGCTATTGGTTTTGTGTAGATCATCCTTTGCAGGCTGGAAGTGCCAAGTGCAGGATAATTCAGTGAGTGATGTGGACTATTTCAGCTTCTTGTTTTCAACCCTTATAGGTAATCCATGTGAATGTCATAATTCAGAATTAACAAAATGAAATTTGTTTTGATAGTCAATTACTGGATTTAATTTAGAATAAATGGTGTAGTAAGTACTTCCTGAAAGAAATTCTAATCTTGTTACATATTTTTGGTATAAGATACCTTTTTTTTTTTTTTTTCCCTCTTGGTATGATTGACAACCTATTTTTACACTTTGCCATTTGGGCTGATTATTTGCATAGTTTTTCTTCATTCTAGCAACTTTCTTTGGAAAGTATGAGGAAAACCTAAATTTAGCATATGACATGAACAAGAATTTTTTTTCTAGATTTAAGTAAATGCCTTTTATTGGCTCATAACAATATAAATGAACACCTCTGGGATTTCCTGTGGACATGCTGACGCTATTAAAAACATTCCAGCAGAATAAAGTAATCAAAGGCCGTTGAAGTGAGCTGCCAAAGGTCAGCATGTGAGCAGAATTTCTTCTGCTACTATATCCTTCTCAGATGTAAAAATAGTTGCATTCTGTAGTGATGCAACTTCGGGAAATTACAGTGGTTAAAATGGCATTATATTACTGAGAAGTATCTTTAAGTAGCATGCCCTGTGGTAAAAATAATGTGTCTTTTCTTCATCACCTCAGTTGTTCATAATGTTCAGCTACTTTGCTTTCAAAAATTACCTGTTTTTCCTAAAACTGTGAAGGGAGAGCTGTACTGATGACTAAGAAAATGACAGCAAAACCAGAGTGGCTGTTTTGGAGCAGCAGTTGTGTTTTCCTCAAACATCTAATACCTGGCTAGGAATAATTAGCCAAATACTGTTGTTGTTTTTTTTTTTAACCCTGAGGTTGTTAGAAGGTTACTGAGTTATTGTTAACACCTGGTGAACTGTCTTGTATTATACCTGGGTTTTAAAATTATTTTTAAAGGTGCATATGTTGAAAATAGCAGCATAACCCTGATCTCTTGTTTTTTAGTACCGCATTAGAGTTTTAAGTGGATATGCCATTGAATTTTCAAATAATTTTGTTTCTTTTAGAAGTCAGAATTTGTATTTTGCTATACTTAATTTAAAATACTAAGCAAGAGCTTTTAACGAAAAAATTTTAAGCAGACATGATTTGAAAGACAGTTTGGTTTTCTTCAACTATGCTGTTGAATTAAAACAGTGCTTAGCTTGTTTTGTGATACTGTTGTACTGCTGCTTTTTCTCCAGGGTTTTCAAGAGAGGAGTTGACTAGTCTCCAGGGCATCAGAGGAAAACCACACATTAGCCAGACACAGCTTTCACCTGTCCGTCTCTACCTAACTGATCTGGACCAGTTTTTACACCACTGGGCTGTGACAGAGGTAATACATCAAAACTAATTCTAAATGACAGCGTACAAACTCCGAGTGCTCTCCATCCCTTTCCCACAGATGCCTAAATCTTGTTGTGAGTTGAGTTGAAAAAAGAATGAAAAATACAATAGCTGTCAAACAGCCAATGTTTTTTTTTATGGCCATCAGATAATATTTGGAAAGAAGGTGCTTTAAAAGGTGAATGTGCAGACAACACATTGTACCCGTGGAAAAAATGGGTAGAAGCCTTGATGTAAAAGTCTTAAATACTATTAAGACCATCAGTATGTTTTGGCTTTCAAAAATAAATTAATTGTAAAAATACTTACGATAAAGAGTTTCCTTTGAGAGTAAATTTGACTGTTAATTAAAAACCACTTGCATTAAATGAGATTTTTAACTTGGAAGTAATATTAAGTTGGCATCGCTGATTACTTGGAATAACTTTGGTGCTTATTTAATCAAAACTTACTTGGATTAGAAACTTCATCGTGAATTCGGTTCCTGCTTAAAAGATCATAAGGGCTGAAAGCTTAATTTTCTTGCTGGTTCTAAAGGGATCTGAGCTACCAGATTTTTTTTTATTCAGAACAGGTGCATTAATCTTCATTCTGGCTTAACTCCTTTTATTGGTTAGCTCACCAGAAGTCAGTTTAAGGGGTGAAATCATGTTTTAATGACATGTCAATTTGATGGTATTAATTAAATGTGTCATGAATTCAGAAAGAAGAGTGTAACAGAAGTTTTTAGTTCTATGATTTATTCTGGATTTTCATGGCATTTTTTGTTATAAGAAAGCTGTGTAGCAGATTTCTTCCTCTTCTAATTCATAAAGTTTAAGTGATAAGCTGAAACTAACACTAGTCCAAGGCATATATCGAATGTCTGCTATTGTGTATTTGAAAAATTTGGTGCCATGACTGACACGACATCTTTAGATGTCCTGCCTTCAGTCAGGCCTGTGGAGCAGCTGAACTGTCTATTGTTTTGCTCTGTCCCTTCTGGGCAGTGATGGATGTACTCAAAACCAGGCTGGACAAAGTGCTGGGCAACTTGCTGTAGCTGACCCAGCTTGAGCAGGAGCATTGGACTAGAGGAACTCAGGAGGGTCCCTTCCAACTACAATGATTCTGGGATTCTTTGAAAAATTCTCCTCTTGAAAAAAACAGAACTTCTTTTTCACCATCAACAGATCTCTTCACTCCTATCCGTGGTTTTAGAGCATAATGAGATTCCCAGTATGGGGAGGTTTTATTTTTTGTTAGGTTGTTACACTTACTTATGATCTGTAAATCAAACTGTTGCTGTTAAACACTTGCCAGAAAGACTGGTGGTGTTGCATTGCTGGTCTGGGTGTTCCCACCAGAACTGCTAACTTTTTTCCATGGAATTTGTGGACAGAAAAATAGGGGCACCTCTTCAGTAGCTTTCCTTCCTACTAGAGAAATATTAAGATACTGTTTTGTTCTTGCCAATGATCTGATAATAATGGTCTCTGGGATACATTGTTTGTGTTCCAAAGAGATGAATGATCAAGGCAACCACTTCCCTTTATGAATCACAGGATTCCATTCATTTTTCACTTGGCTGGTTTTGATTTCAGACGCAATCATAGATAAGGTAAGGGATATATAAACAAAACTGTGCTGAAGGTACCACTTAAAATAATCAGATGTAGGCATTTAGATGACTGTTTTCTCTGTTTCTCTAGTACAGTGCTATGTTCTTTTAGGTTTTCTCTTAAGTTTTCTCTTTTCCTTGTTGATTACCATTCTCCAGCCTCCAACCTGTCAACTCATATTCCATTTCATGTTCAATTTGTAAAGAAAACATTCTAGAGGCTGTAGCCCATAAAAACTTTGGGGTTTGGAGGCTGGACCATTTTAAAACAACAAGGAGGAAAACAACAAAAAATCCTGACTTGGAAAAAACCTTTCAGTTCAAGTTTTGCCAAAAGTTGCACAGGAATGCTTTTTGTAGAACAAGTAATTTCCACTAGGTATTGAACAAGCCACTTGCCTCTCAAAAGCAAGTAAACTGAACATCAACAAAACCCCCAAAACCCAGAGCTGCAGCCTTTGGGGAGAAGAAAACTGCCAGCAAATCAAAAGGCTCTTCTAGTATGTCTTGAAAGACGGTGGTGTGATGGGTCTATGCACATTGAGTTTGCAGGAGGTAGGTTTGGTGGCTGCTTTCTTCCAGGTGGACATAGCTCGGGGTGTGATGCAATTTTGCAATCAAAATATTTTTACTGTTACAGAAAGTGTATTTAAATAAAGAAGTGCTACAGGAAATAATAAACCTCAGCTTGAATTAGTCATGCCTTTGGAGCTGAGTGGCATAGCTTCTGAATACTGAATCTGTCATGCTTTCCCTTGCTGGATAAGGACATTTATGGTGACGCTGTATGTGAAGCAAAATATTTGTAGTAATTTAAATGCCTAGTAAGTGAGAGCAGCTCTCTACTGGCTGCAGAGAAGGCAGCATTCAGGCCTCTGCTTTACTTTGTGAATTGTTCATTTAAAAGAGTTCTTCTCGTGTAATTTTAATTCAGGGTTTCCTCCTAACAGAAAAAATCTTGTGGATGAAAATAAATAAGGAGATGATGGAATTAGGAAACCAGACTGTCAAATCCTTTGAGTAAATGAGACTAGTGATCAGGTGATGATGATTTATTAGTCCATCCATCTCCCTCTTTCTTCCACTGTTTTTTTCTAAACCATTGACTAGTTTTCAGCTCTCTGCTGAGAAGTTTTATGAAAAAAGACTGTAAGTTTTATGAAAATAAGCAGGTGAAAGAGAAGAATCTCTGGATTGGCACAAGACAGCTTGTATCTTGGTTCCTGCAGCCTTCATGGACACTGCTCTGGACCAGGCTCAGCAGGAGCTGTTGCTTGGCCCATGGGTGTCAGGATGTGAGACAGGAGCTGCTGGGGTTATGGTGCTGAGGGAACAGGAGAGCAATGGGTGGAGAGTCCCAGGTGTGAGTGTGTAGGAGGCCCTGGCTCCTTAGCTTTATTGCTTGCTGCTTGAGTGCTGTGAGTGGTGCCTGTTTCTGATGGTAGTGAAGTGTAGGAGGGGATTTAATGTATAACTTTGCGTGTGTCAGAGATGTGGAGCACAAAAAGACATATCTTTGGAGAGAGGGCAACTTGTGTGAAGGAAAAAAAACAACTGGAGGCACTTTTAAACAGCAGTTTGGACTTCTGGAGTGTTAATATAACCAGTCTACTTGGTGGCATGTGCCTAATGTACTTGGTGAGATGGCCAAACAAATGCACTTCTGAATGAAAAAAAAACCAAATGCTTGTAAGTGGCTTATAACAAAAATTTATCTGAAATGGATGTTTGTAACTTTATCTAGAGAGTGGTAATTGGTGTAGTGGAAATCCGAAGCCATGTTAATTTTTTGTGGAAGCTTTTAGGTAAAGGTGATTTTCAGTTAAGGATCAGTGCTCAAGAAGTGTTCCTTTAAATGCTGTTTTGCATAGCTGTAAAGGTTAATCTTCATATTTTGTCTGAAAGATATGTTAAATGTGGAAAACTTCATTCCTTTTCTGGAGCAACTTCTATTTAACATGACTTCTGCCTTTATTAAACCCAGTTATTTAAAATCATACCCCTGTAGCTGAAATAGGTGGGGGTGCAGAATAAATGGTTGCAGCCTTAGGGAAGAGGCTTCAGTGTTTGCTAATTTTAACTGTGCCTATGGTGTTTGTTGGGAATATTGTTCGCTCCCCTGTAATTGAATTGCTCTGCCAGGATCAAATGAAATACTGCCAACAAATGAACAATTTAACAAGGTAACCATGCATACATGGTAATTTCTGTGTAACTTTTGATGTTTGTGACACTCGAACATTTTGGAGGGGGAAAGCAAATGATAATTTGAAGGTTCTGCTTGAAGTTAAGATTCTAGACTTGAAATAAAATACTCAACAAAGCATTTAAAACATTTAAGAACAAACATATGGGAAGGTCGTCTGCTTTTTAAAGCAGTCTTGAATTCAAAAGCCTTGGGATATATGTAATGTAATATACTGATGTGTGCCAAGAAGTGTGGAGTAGTCCTAGAGGTGAACTAGAGCTGAGAAGGCTCTATCTGTACTGAGGTGCTATGAAAAATTACAACAAATCAATAAAGATAGCAAGTAATGCATGTAAATTGAAAGTCCTGGAAGGATGTTTGTCTTGAAGTAAAAGGTGGTGTTGTGGTGCTGTAGCTGAACTTCCATCAGAGATTAACACTTTGAAAAACCAGCAATTTTTTCAAATTCAGTTTTTGAGTTGAAGTTCCTGTAAGATTTCATCTTGTCATCTTTATTGAGATTTCAGGGTTAGAGTTACACTGGGGAGAAAAAGCAACTGAGGGTAAATAGTATCCCTTCTGAACTATAGAAACATGCTGTAATTCTTACCCTCTTTAAGGAGGGTTAAAAATACTTCATAAGCCCGTTAGTGTTTTGTAAAACTACGTTGTATCCAAGTTTAATGTTTAGAAATGAAAATAATGGGTTATTTTCTTGAAAAGTAATGCAAATTCCAAAGAAAGAAAAGAGAAATTATGTAAATAAATGTAATACCCCCTAAAATGAACAAAGCTCTTTTTCAAAGATCTCTTGCATAACTTTAACACTGCCCCCCCCCAACAAAACAAAACCAAAAAATACCAAACCAGTAAAAACCAAACACGCCTCACTTGATCTTCAGACCAGTGCACTGTTGTACCTACATCATAAACTTCCAGCTTATCTTGTGACATCTTATAGCTGGGAGCTCACATGTTACTGGACGTGGCTAATGGGAGTGACTATCCTCTCCCCAGTTACTGTACATTGTGCTTTACACTCACATCCTGGCTTGTGATAACTGAATTTTCTCAAAAAGACAGGCTTTGTGGGACCAGAGCAAGCTGCTTAAGTGCACAGTTCTCTCTATTTTCAGCTCCTTTTGCTTAGGGAAGGGACAGGGAGGTGAATTTGGAGACTTGCACATCACGGTGCCTTTGACCATCCTGCATGTGGTCTAAGGAGGAGGAATCGGGTGTGGTGATGTTTTACAGCTGTGAGGAAGCTGCAGAGCTGTGAAAGAAGGGCCTGTTGTGGCTGCAAGAGGATGAGACAAAAGCTTCTTGGTTCGCAAAGCTATTGTGTGATGTGCTTTCTTAGAAGTTTGTTAGTAAGATGGCTCCAAGAAGAGACCCAGACCTGGGCTGGTTTTCAGGTACAGCTTTGCCTACTCCTGAATAGCACATTGGCTGTTGAGCATAAAACCTGGTTTTGCTGACAAAAGAATAGTATTTTCAGAAATGCCCATCAGCTGGTGAGACAGTAGGGCTGTCTCTAGCCCACAGTTCTCTGCCTCCTGGCACCAGATCTTGTGGGTGCCCAGGTTTAAACATGACATCAAATTGTTGCACAGGAGGTGAGCAGTGATGATTGCCCCTCATGTTTGTGTCTAGTGTCAAATGAAGATAATTTCACTCGATGTAGTTGACTCTTGGTATAGTTTAAGATCAGTCTGTGTGCCATGGCCAAGGAGCCTGCAGATAGACCATCGCTACAGTTCAGCAGATGTAAGATGAGTTCGTGTGCTGCAGTTATCCCGTTTCTGAGCCAGCAATTGGACATTAACTGTACTTCATAACCCGTCTAAGTCGTTGGAAGTATGTGCTCTATCAAGATGCAGGACACAATCCTTGTTCTTAAGAATTTGCAACTCTTAAACAAGTTTCTGTACTCCTGTTTTGCTGCCCTGCACATAAAATTATCCCCATAGTGGATTTTTTCCCCTGTTGCCCACCCATGTAATGCTCTCCTGCAGGCTCTGTTCCTTCTTTTGGGCTTTTTCTTTTTTTAACCTAGGTTCTGTTTTGTTTTATTGTGATTGTGTGGAGGTTTCACGTGGGGGTTTTTGTGTTGTTTTCTCCTTTCTGGAGTCAGTGAATCAGGAATACCTTTCGCATCCGCCCCTGTGAGCTTCGCCAAAGCAGAGGAACAAAGATCTCTTGTTGCACGCAGCTTTCTCAACAACTCAGGGCACTGTTAATATTGCCCTGTCAAATCAATTTATTTCAAAAAGAGAAGCAGCACCTGTCAAGGGAGTACACTGTCTGATAAGCTAGGGTGCTTCGGGGGAAGCTGGCCAAGCTTCAGACGCCAAGCTTCATTGCCTGCCCCATCACCTGAAAACTTCTCATTTTCTACGCTCTGCAGTGACATGTTTTACTGGATAGAGTCCTGCTCCAAACAGTCATTTCACAAGGGCTTGGGAATTGACTGCACAACAGCCTGTTACGTTTTAGTTACCCATGTTTGAGGTGGATGTTGATGTGAATTGAAAAATATATTTTAAAGTTCATGTTAGGATAGGGTGTCTAGTGCATGCCAACTTTCTTTTTCAATAAAGTTTTGGAGTCTGAACTGTCTCTGGTCGGGCTCTGAAATACATGATCCATTAGCTGTCCTGCTTCTCTCTGCTCGTGCTCGTGTGTGTCTTCAGAGGAAGACAGGTAATTTTCTTTGAAAGAGAGTACTTTGCAGCATGATTAAGCTTGTAATAATATGCAGATTTTCCCTGGAGAGTTACTGATAAAATATTTCCCTTGAGGCTTTTTGAGTCAGAATTCTATCATGTTATAGGAAGCATTGAGTGATTTAGGGAGTGGGAACAGTTAAACAATGAACAAAACATTACTCTCTGTTCGTTGCTTGTGTGTTCCTGTTTAATGAGGGCTTAGACTTAGACTGGACTTACTTAAGTCATCTCAACTCTGCCTGTTGGAGTTGAGAGCATCTTACAGATAAGCAATATTGAAGTGATGGGTTCCTCTGTACGTTAGAGCTACAGAAAGCCTCTTTCAGACTGGATTAAGAGTCAGTTACGTTGGCTGTCAGCAGCAAAAACACTTTCAACTCATCCAGTGAAGCCTGAAGTATTCCATGGTGCCAGGATCTCCAAAAAGTGTCCCAGGGCTGCCTTCCCAACAGTGTTTTGTTTTGATTTGGGTATTTTCCCTTTTAGCTGGCTACTGTTGGAGTAGGTCTTTGGCATGGCAGACAAGGAGGCCTGTGTAGTAATGATGTCCTGAAGCACCAGCAGGGAACCTGCTGTTGTGGTGTGGCTCCTGAGTACAGTGGGTACTTGGGCTTGTCTGATCTGTGAGGTTTGGTTTGAAAAGCTGCCAATGGATTATGGAGCCTGCAGCGTTTGCTGCTTAGTGCTAACAGATAATACCCCTGGGTAAGAGAATGCTTTTCTTTGGCTTAATTTATTCAAGTGGACAGTCAAGCAAAAGTAGAAAAAGAAAAAAAACAACCCACCCCCCCCCTCCCCAAACTTCTAAACCTCAACCAAACCTGTTTTAAAATGCTTGTCTCAAAAAGATATCAAACTCCCCTCCCATCAGAAATGCTCGTCCGTTGTCCCTTCACTTCAGTCCTATTCTGAAACAAAAGTGCTCTGGCTCTGGCCCAAAACCCATCTGTGAATGCGCCAAAAATGCGATAAATGCTAATCAAACGGAAAATAATGAATCAGCTGTGACATTTTATTATGGAAATTAAGTATCATGCAAACCCTTGCCTAAGGAAAATAAATTGTCAGGAAAAATACTAATTTTCATGTGATAATTAAGTTTTCTTTGCTTTTCATTTCCATGTCTAATAACGTTTCAGTTTCACTTTTTGTAACAGGCATTTGTTATGAAAGCCATTTCAAGCAGGATTTAATTTATGGAATTGAAAAGGATTGCCACTCCCACTTAATTGTAGGGAAATACAACTGGATGTAGGGAACGGTTGTGTGATTTTTGAGGGTCAGAAGGGTGTAAAGGGTTGAAAAACTAACTTGCTAATACACTTTATAACCATTCTAAGCAAGTGTGCTGCTCGTCAGTGGTGTGATGCCCATTTCCTTGCCTGTTCTGGAAGAGCCTGAGTGTTGGTGAATTGTGGCTGTTATGAAATGCTCCTACAACTTGTCATCTCAGGGAGAACCTCAGTGGACTGGTAGGACCTATTCTAGGGATGTAGTGCTAAGGGTGAAATATTAGTAATGGTGTTATTAATAAAGAAACCTTAGTTTGCTGGGTGGGCCTGGTGGAGCTGCCTTCAAGGGCTTTAATTTATCAGCTCTTGTGGGTAGGTACTGAGTGGAAAGGGATCTCCGGCATGCTGGTCCAGTGTGCTGTGCTTACAAGTGTATGGCACACCCCATCTGTAAACTTCTGAGCTCTCTTATGGGCAGCAAATGTCTCCTGCCTTTCCCCTTCTATAGCCATCCCTTCTAATTTCCATCTCTTCTGCATTCCTGGCCGCCTATGACCAGCATTGGTGTTTGCTGGTGATATTTGTTTTCCTGTGGTCGTTTTCAGTCCTTTTTGTATTTGAAAGTGATGATAATATCCCTTCCCAGGTACAGCTTTGCCAGCCTCGGCGGGTTAAGTTCTTTCTGTTGTCACCTGTAAGACAACATCTCTATTCTTTGTGCAGTTTTTCTATGCTTGTTCAGTTTGAATTTACCTTTCTTAAAAATGAGTGATGTGTTGTTTTGCACCGTATGTCAGAAATAGTCCAAGTGTAGGGTCTTATGGAGTAGTATTGAACAGGTGATCAACGCTCTGGTCTCTTCTACTTGGATTATTTTTCCATCCTAAAGTGACATGTGCCTGTTGCGTGCTTGTATCACACCCACCTTTGGTCAGTTGTCACACACACCATTTTCTCCTTGTTTCCAGCTGTTAAAACTTGTAGCTGCATTCAGGAGTTTTTATTAGTCTCCAGGTGCATGACTTCTGTTTCACTGGATTTTTTCTCTTTCTGTTACTCATCAAACCCTTGTGATCTTTTCCATAGGTTAGGCCAACCCTCCTGTCTTGCAGGGCTTCCTAACCTGGAGCTGTCAGCTGACAGGTTGAATCGATGTAGCTTTACCTTTTCTGTAAGTGTTACTCGTTAAAATCTGGGGTCAGGTTAGTGTCAGTTTGTCCCTGACGTGACAGTCCCCAGCAGTAACCTCTGTCTCAGCTCCGCTTCATTCCTTGACTCTGCAGATGTTTTGAGGGCATTTCTTGGGAATATTCCAGAGTACTTAATATTTTATCACCTTCCATTTGCAGTGTACAGAAGTACCACTGTATCTAGGATAGTGCACACGGTTTTAATATTATTTAATTATTAAATAACTACATAGTATCAAAACAAAGGGTATTCAGTGCATCTATAGAATTTTCTTTTAAACAGTACTGTTAGCCAAGCAAAGTACTTGCACAATTACACCTGTAATACTGACCCACACAAGCAATGTTCTGACAGCCTACTGGTGTTACGTTCCTTCAAGCAGGTTCTCCTGGGCTTGGTCAGCTTAAGCAGGGCTAAAAGCACATGTGGCTTGTCTTTTGCAAATTGCTGAGCACACTTTGATGTCACTACATGTGATACTGCTCGGCCATTTCTGATTAAACCACCACTGGCATCCACATGATGTAGGATTGAGCTGCCATGCCACAGGACCTTGAGCTAAGCGTTCTTTTCCTGACCTCTCCTCTCCTTGGAGTCTCTCTTCAGCTGAAAATGTTGTGTACTATTATTTTTGACAACATGGGATGGTGTTTTCTGTTCTGTTGTTCTCTTGTTTAGGTGTCTTGACCTGCCCTGCTTCAGCTTAAGTCTTAGCACCAGGTCACTCTCACAGAACTTAATTCCTCAAGTCAGATCATCCTGTGAAAGTTTTCTTTAGCTTTCTTCAGTCAACAAGGTAGCTTAGAGGAATGGGTTTTGCTTAATTGAGATGACTGTAAAACTCAGGGACTTTAATTCATCCCTCCCTCAAATATCTGATCTTGCTGTTCTCTTTCTGATTCCCTTCAGCACAGACAGAAGATTTAATTCCTCATGTATTGGTTCTTCCATATACCTTGTCTTTAGCAGGACGTCACAATTGCTGATGGTCTAATGATGCACTCTCAGTGCATATGTTGCTTTCTGAAGGCTTCAGTTGACTCTGGTGGGATAAGCAGCAAATGTAAACAGAGGGAGGTCATCCAGGCTCTCTGACTGGTTTGCACATTGTTGGAATTAGATGGGAAGGAAAAGAGGAACAGGGGAAGCCATCTGCTGAGGACTAGTACAGCTTACGAGCAGATTCACTAGAGCTCTGATTCCTTTATCCTGTCCAGAAGCCATAGGGCATTTTATGGGGTCTTGGTCAACTCCTTGGAGGACTCCTTTTGTTTTGTTTTGTTTTTCTCTCCATGCCTCCCTGGCTGTTCTCACCCATGTTTTTTTCATAAATAATGAAGATCTGAGTCTTCAATTCTGTTCTTTTTGTTGTTGTTTGTTAACAACTCTATGCATCATGCCTCTGGGCAGCTAGTACAGTTTGCTAGTGCCTGATTATATAAGCACCAGGAAGTTTTTGGCAGTTCATAAACCAAGATTTCCCTTTGTAGTAACACATTTTGTATCATGTTTGAGCATGACATTTTTGGCAGTGTAGGGGAAAGTAAGTTGGAAATGAATTTTTGCTGCTTTCTCCTTCGTTGTCGTATTTTTCTGGCCTATTTTGTTGCGATTCCTGTTTCCTGCTTGATTTGTGAAGCTGTTTTCTGAGATTCTTTACCTTCAAGGAAAGGCAGGTTGAGGCTCAGTGTGGTGCTGTAGCTGGATAGAAAAATTTTTTGGCGTTCTATCATACAGGTAAAATGAAGAGAGTCACTACCAAAAAAAACCAATGGCATAGGCCATCATATCTTTAAACACTGAGCAATTTATTTCAACAATGTTGCTCTTATGTCCTGTAAAGAATCAATACTCTGGGACAAACTGCTATGTGTCTTCCTAGGTGCTTTGCCTTTAGGCCTGTCAACAATGTATGACTAGACAGCGAGTGATTGCTGGTTGCATTTAGGGTACTTAAATATAACTTTGTTTTATTAAAACAGATGGTCTGTCACAGCTTGTCCACTATACCTTCACAAAGCCAGTGTTTTGACATTCTCCAGACCGGCATCTGTAAATACCTGGTAAGTACCATTTTGTCTTCTAGGTTAACTTCCTTATGATAAGATTTATAACTGTCTCATTAACCCTAAAATCCACCTATCCCATAAATTTCATGTGTAATTTCAGCATTTGCAGAAGTTTTCAACAAGATCAGTGAAGTTATTTAAAAATACCTACTAACTGTTGGTATCCAAACCTACATGGAGTTTTTTTGCTCCAATTTATGAATAGTTCAGCTTGTTTCCAAGCCAGGACAGCCATAAATCAAAGGCTTCTTGGTTTATGTTGCTTTTCAAAAGAGCAATTAGCAGCTCTAGATGAGAGGCTTTCCTCTCCTTTCAGTCCTGAACCCGCCCTGAGCTGAGGATGGCAAAGCCAGAGCTGGGGAACAGAATTGCAAGGACAGAATTTGCGGTTGCCTCTGATGCTGCCTGCCCAGAGGGAGGAGCTGTCCGACCTCCTCTTGAGGTGGTTCTGCCATCTAACAGATCTAATAACTGTCTGCAGCTCCCTGTGTACAGCCCTACTCGAAAATTACTTGACCAGAAATTCTGTGGGGAGTGGTTTACCTGTCACTGCAGTCTGGGTTTTGGTGGGGTGGGGGAGGTGGTTGGCTTAAGCTGACTTAACAGTTGTTATTTATGTGCTCTAATGCACTGTCCCTCTGAGAGCAGAGAGTTCAGTGGATTTTTAGACTGCTGCCCAAGATCTCTAACTGGATGATGACACCTACCAGGGAAGAAAGGCACCATGTAGGCTGCATCCTATATGGGAACTTACTAGAGCAGCCTCATCTACTGGATTTGTATAAATGGAAATGTCTGTGTTCACATCATCTTCCAGACTGGCACGTTTCATCAGCAGCTAATTTGTTGGCTAATTTGTTCTTCAAGATGCTTCTTTATATGCAGTCATAGCTCAGTGTCAGGTGGTTGGTCAGGAACATCATTACTGGTTTTTATTATTCAGAGCTTCACTGTCCTGTAGTACTCAGCAGGGCCTTGGTGATGGTTGCAGCCCATCTCCTGTCACACAGGAGCACCATCCTTCTCCAGCCTCTGCAGCTGGCTGCTGTGGGTCAGCCTGGGACAGTGATCTGCATCTGGGGCTTGAAATACACCCAGTGGCTTCTATTGGAAGTATTTAAAAGTTTGGACCCATCTTCGTTCTGTCTCTCTCATGAGTGATTGTACCAGTGAAATACATCCCACGTTTCTGTAGCTTGCACTTTATTGATCTTTTTCTAAACATTTCTAAAAGAAACAGCTGACCTTGTTGAGGCACAAGCTGCCTCTGTCACCCTCAAACAATGCATGTGGAGGTGAGCAAATGAGGCTGCTCTGAAACACCTGAAATTATTTTTTTTAGTAAGATAAATGATGCCACATTAGCAATGCATGATTTTTTTTAATGGCTTTTCAGGGCAAAAATCTAGGATCATTACTCAATAGCACTTCAAAATTTAAACTACTGTCTAATTCAGTGTCTCTACCCCAAAAATATTTTTTTTTTTTTTAACTTATGATGCCTATAAAATCCATGCTCAGGATGTTCTCATTTTATCAGAGGGGTATCACCCCAGCTATGGGCACGCCATGTGCTTCATTAGCTTTAATTTAACTCGCTCACCATGCTCACATTCCTGCCCAGCCTGTCGGATTTCCAAGGAGACGCGCCTTGATGATGATGATCCGGTAGCAGCTTTTCTTCCTGGAGAGTAAATCCAAGTTCACTGCTGTTTGGAGACACAGATGCTCTGCTCTGACCATGATGCATGCTTAAAAGGTGTCCAAAAGATACTGTTTGTGCCTGTAACATCTTTCAGAGCAAGGCTCCAAGCAGTGGGCTTGTTTTGTTTGTTTGTTTTTTAAAGAGATTGGTATTTATGTAGAGGGGATGGAATGAAGGTGATGGTTTAACCTTCTGCTGGTATGTGCAGCAATCTCTTAGGAAAATAGGGATTTGAAAACCTGCAGTGGTGTGTAGAGCTTGAACAGAAACCGAGGAATGTACATCATGGTATGAAGAGATTCATTCAGCCCTAGACGTGCACATATACCAGCAAAACCCCTTCTGTATGAAGTGATGAACTTGGGGGTTTTTTTGTTTTAATACAGGTTGGATTGGTTGTAATACCTGATAGCACAGCTGGATCTGTTCTATGTGCCATAAATAAGCTCTTGGATCAAGCCTGCATCCTCAGCGAAACCCTGCACAAGTTCTTGGCTTCTTGCTGTTACAGTCTTCTGTACTTCCTGCTGACTTTGGACAAAGAGGATGCAGAACATGTACAGAAAAGGTAACGCTGCTCCTCCTGCCGTGTTCCTTGTCTCTGCCTTGACACCCACAAGTATTTAGAGTTGTAAAATGAAAGGATAACCCCCTATGTTCCCCCAGTTCGTTTTGCTGTCTTTTGCTTCAAAACAGCACTTGCATTTAAGGAAGACAACTTAGCAAAGTTAGCTGGAATTATTTAAGTCAATAACTGAAGAGGGTTTCATCTTAAATTGTTCTAGTTAGATACCAGAACCATCCTGACTTAAGGTATAAAAAGTCACCTTTCTGAATCTTTAGCCTTTATTTTCATTAGATACATTGAAAAGCAACATGCAAAGGATTTGGCTTTGTAAGCTCATACTCTTAACTGACCTGATATTTCAGCTTTAACAGAACTTCTCAGGCATCATTTTATAGACTGCAAATCTACTTGATTTAAAAACCAAAAAGCTACAGATACCAGATTTTAAAAAGTTTATTTCCCTGTATAGCAGAAGTGTCTTGAAGCAGCTTAAACTTCACATTTTTCCTCTGTTCCATATACAAGAGAGTTGTCCAAAGCTTACTTAAAATTTAAGATGTGTTTTAAGAGCTGGAGACCTCCTCCACTTACAGTGTCTTATGACTCACATATCACAAAAAGCTGATTCCATTGTTTATTTTCTTCTGAGTCTTAAGGATTCAGGTGTACCCGAGCAGTGACTGAAACAGAACCCTCCTCCCAGCTGCACCAAGCAGAAATTTCACTGTGTAAGAGCTTTTGGCAACTTCTGTAGCTCCAGGGCAGGACCTTAAATTTCTGCCAGTGCTGTACATAATTTTAGAATATTTTCAGGTTTAGCATTTTCTGGTTCAAGTTTTCTGCTTCAGTGCTAATTATGGTCAGGCAGTTGGCACGATTGAATCCAGAGGCAGCTCTGAGCCTAGCTCACAGAAGCATTTGTGAAATCTGTGTCCTCCATCGCTGCAGTTTTTCCCTCTCCCCCTCTCAGGGACATGCTGTGGGGATCGTGCATTTCCGCGCTAGCACTCCTGCCACGACTGCTGAGGCTGATGCTGCAGAGCCTGCAAGTGAGCAGGATCTGTCGGGAGGAGCTGCCTGTTGTTGCTCAGTTGCTCCGCTTGCTCATGCAGCACGGGCAGCTCCGGAGCCATATGATCACCAATGAGTTCCTGGTGCAACAGATTATCAAGGACATCATGGTATGGAACTTCTTGTTCTCTCCCGCAGACTATGATGGTATACAAGGTCTAAAAAGTACTGCAAACAGGAAGGACAGACGTTTAGCAAAACACAAGTTACAATTGTCTTTGATTTGTCTTGGAAGCCCAGGCTATGTTGAAGGCTGCTACTTGTGGTCACTGCACAGAGGACAGGTCAGCAGTTTAATCTGCATCAGTCCCAGGCCCTGCCCAGCAGTTGGCTTCCTACCAAAACACACTGGCAGCAGGTTTACCTGCACAGCCTGCCTGGGGGAGAGCTGCCCCACAACAGGGAACTGACCTCTCCTGTTTATTGGAGCAGGGGTATCTGGGTGTGCAGAGAGGTTATTAAATCAGACACTCTCTCCTAAATATAGAAGCAAAACGTACTCTCAAATATTGCAAACCCAGGTCTTCTACTCACAAGCCCAAGTTCCAGTGGGTTTGAAAGTGTTACAACTGCTTCCGGCTTCAGAGAAAAGAAATCTGGGATGGCCTTTGCACAAAGCTCTGCTAGTTCTGAGTGCAGGAGGTCAGTACAGCACGCAGGTTTGAGTGAGAGTATCCATGAGTAGCTTTTCAAAGGTCTGTCACCAGAAACATGAGGTCAGTGGTGGCAAAAGCAGCTCTAAGAGAGTGTCATGCAAGTTCTCTAGTGGAGAATGGGGTGTTTGGTTTCCTTTAGTGTTGGCCTCAGACAGTTCTTGTGCTGTTCCACAATGCTGGTGGGTTGCATTTGTTGGTGTTGGGTTTTTTAACCAGTTAAGAAAGCTCTGGGGAGCAGACTACTGGACCATGGGCTCTGTTGGTAGCAGCTCTCCTGTAGGCTGGGCTGTTGAGCTCTCCTGCTTTAGTAGAACCAGGCTCTTTTGCATTTTAATTGGCACTTAAGTTGCAGAATTGGAAAGTAAGCAATTAAGAGTAAGGAAAGCACATCAGGTGTAATTCACACACTTAACAGTGCAGCACTGACTTTGTGCACCAGGTAGTAACACTTTATTACTTGGGCTTTACCAGACTTACCCACCATGTGGAAATGCACCAAATGAGAAGACCAAGGTGACAGTGCAGGTGACCAAGGCCTCTTGTACCTTTAACAGCACACCTGGGTAACTGTAAAAACAATGCACAGCTTTGCAAGTGCTGTTGGTGAAACTGAGTTTTACCTTTTTTCTCCTTCTTTCTAGACTCTGAAGAGCGGTGAAGTCCAAGAGCAGTGGCTCACAGACCTCCATTACTGTTTCAACATCTACCTTGCCTCCCACCCCCAGGGCCCTGGCCCCATGAACGCCGTGTACTGAAGAGGTCAACCTGCATTTATTGTAAAGCATTTACTTCTATTTAGTTTTGAATGGAAGATGTTGGAACAAAGCTTGTCAATTTTTTTGTAAGTGAAACAGAATAAAAATTTTCCAGAGAACTGTGCCTCTCTGCTGCCTTTTTTTTCCAGCAGGTAGATGTTACTGGAAGTTGTTCAGTGATGTGGTGACCAGGGAGGGGTGTTAAAATCCAGTCTCGGAAAGCTGAAGTGCTTGCACAGAAACAGACTTACATTGACTCCATCTGTTATTTTGAAGCATCATCCTAATTAAAAAAAACAGAATTGCGTAATACCAACCAGAAGAAAAATTAGGAAACAATATACTTTGAAACTAGAGTAAAATTTTTTTATTTTTACTGAGTTCATAGTTTTTAAATACTTTGTGCAAGGTAAATACTGAACACTGGCAGCTCCAAAGCTAGTGTAAGAACAGGCTTTCTTCTAGAACAGGTCCCATCTTCTGCTTTCTGTAGAAATGCTTTTTGTGCATGTATAAGGACAGTTACTAATATGGGAAAAAAATAGGTGAGAATCTCAAAGGGTGGAAAACCCCCCCACAGCGATTTCCACAGGCTATAGAAAGCAATTTATTTACTGAGGTTTTTTTTGTCAACACCTCTACTTTTCCTTCCCAATCCCTAGTTAGCTGAGAAACTGTAATTTCTTTAGTACAGAAGTGGAGCACAAAAGCTGTTCTTCCATTCCTGTGTAGATTTGAAATACGTTTAATAAATGAGATGAACTTGAAGAGCAGTCTTTCAGAACTGTTACATCTTTGGTAGTTTCCCTCTCCTTTGGAATGGTTTGAGGAACACATTCAGAAGTCCTACTTTGGACAACGGAAAACTCTGGGAGCTCCTGCAACTGTTGTACTGCAGGGCAGAGTGCTTTGTGTCCTGCTTCCACATGCAATTCAGATTTAATCCTGTCAGTAAATAAATAAACAGCTATATTTAAAAAACATTTGTACACAAAATAGAGTTCAGCTCCTTAGAAATCTGCTTGGCAGGTAATGCTGAGATAATACACAATGGAAAAGGCAGTTTAATATGTTGCAGATGGCTTGTACGTTGTGAAAGGTAACAGCTGTACTGGAATGTGCTCTTGAAATTCCAAACATTTTAGTGCTTGAGTCTTGTATTTTTTGATTTTGCAGCAGTGGTTGGTCTCATGTTGTATGAAAACTGCTTTGATTTTCCCATGTTCTCTAGCAGATTAACACACTGTAGGTTGTTCACTGTAAAAGAACAAAATATGGTTTTGATGAATAACTCAGGTGGATAAAAAGAAGTTGGATTCTAGATTTCATAAACAAGGAATCTACCAGGACGAGAACTTGCCTTTTTCCTGACACTGCACTGGTGCTTAGCTGTAAATAGAGCCCAGTTTGGCTGGCACCCAGTACCACTGCTACTGGGGGGGCTGAGCACAGCCCCCAGTAAGGGAGCTTAACTGCACCTTTAACATCAAGTGAACAAAGGTTTCCGGGCTGATGGTTCAGTCACTAAATCAATGCTCTTGGTTGAGTGTGCTGAAGAGCAGTTTATTGAGCAATATTTAGTAATGTTAGATACAGGGTCAGTTCTGGAAGGCAGGGGAAATGAGTCCAGGGCTAAAATGAGTCTCTCTGAATTACTAGAAAGCAACACTGAATGTCAGCTGCCTCTTCAGGTCTGAGACTGCCTGAATGTCTGGACTCATTCCCTGGTTTTATTTGTTGTAAAACACATAATTACATCCCTACTATAAACGCTCTTTAATTTCACAGTGAAACAAAAACCAGGGTTATCTGTGGCCTGCTGCCGAAAGCCTCTTCAAGTGCCATTTACTGAATTGTCAAAAGGCATATTTAATAAACAATATATACTAAAAGAACCACTTTCAGGTTCCAAAATGTTTAACTGTAACAATCATAAAGGTGCTACTTGCCAGAATATTTTGAAGCACCTACCCCATATCTGTCTCCACTGCATGCTCCTTTTCCCCCTTATTTACACCTTCCCTTTCAACACCTGCGTGTCCCCACACCAGTACTTGAGCAGCTTATGCCAGTAAGTTCACATGAACACTGATTTTGGTGTCAGGCCCTGTTACGGATTTGTCACTCTGTGCTTTTTCCACTACCCTGATGAACATTAAAACTGGGGCTGCCACTCAGTCTTCACCTTCCCAGATGCACCTTCTGCAAGGGAAGAACTGACTGAGCAGCGTTCTGACCTACTCCAGACACCTACGTCAGTAACAGAGTATCTGGCATTAGCCACTGACAGCTCTGAACTTTTCCAACAAATGTAATGTTGTCATCCACAAAGGCAGGCAGATGAAAAACATGTTATTGTCTTTAAGTAAGGGCTAAAGTTCCCCGAGCCCCTATTAGGTGAATAAAAGTAGGTAGTGTTCTAAAGGAACTGGGCAGAGTTCCTATCACTATCCTATTCGTCACCAAGTTATGAAAGCAAAGGACACTCAAGCCTCCAAAGAAAGCCTTTTTTATTTCAGAAGACAGGGAGATCTCTTGTCCTGAGAAGTTAAACGAAAAGAAGCATTATTTGCTAAAGCTCTTTTAAAATTTAGATTAATGTCTGCATGAAGAGGTGGCAATCAAACACCTGTCTGGTCAGGCTGCTTTAAAACAGTTTTCAAATGGTGCAAGAAAAAAAAGAGCCTCTGTCTGTTGGTGAGGCAGAACCTTGCCTACAGCACGTGCACACTGAGGGCTCTGCTGTCAGATGCCTTCTGATGGCAGAGTTTTGTTAAACTAGCTGGAAAATGGCTTTTACTTCCCTTTGCAAATTATTTGACCTGCTGCCTCCTTGAAGCATTTGCTTTCCTGCACTCTAGCTGTGGCCTGCCTCTGAACTTCACGTGATACCACCATGAAGACCGAATGTCCAATGAGGCACTAACTCTTCACGTGGTGAAGGGCTCCCCTCCTTGACTAAGTGCTTAACATGCTGAAAAAAGTCTTTAAAAAAATGGCATTTAATAAAGAAGTAGGAGAGATGACCACATACTCTTAACTTCACCACATGCAAAGACGTTTCAGCCTTTATTGGCTTTGATACACTTTTACAGCCTGTGGTCTTCCATGCTATTCTGTGCCATGTGGTGCAGCCCCATCTATCTACCTGCACAGCGCAACAGTCCCGGCCATGCCAGCCCTGCTGCCCCAGTGCCAGCTCCACACATAGAATTTCAGTGGCAAACAGAACCAAGAATTTGCCAGGTAAGACCTGGTAATGACACCATGGCTTCTGAGTGAGCAGCAAATAAACACATGGGTTTGTTTGAGCCTTAAAACTTACAGTAAAGTGTTATGAAATAATTGAGGCTTTGTGCGCAGTACAGGAACCCCATTGTCACAGAATGATTTGGGTTGGAAGGGACCTTAAAGACCTAGATCCAACCACCCTGCCATGGGCAGGGACACCTCCCACTAGACCAGGTTGCTCAAAGCCCCATCCAACCTAGTCTTGACCACTTCCAGTGATGGGGCATCTGCAACCACCCTGGACAACCTGTGCCAGTGTCTCACCACCCTCGGAGTGAAAAACTTCTTCCTAATTTCTAATCTAAATCTCCCCTTCTCCAGTTTAAAGCCATTAACCCTTGTCCTGTAACTACAAGCCTTCATAAAAAGTCCCTCCCCAGCTTTCTTGTAGGGCCCCTTCAGATACTAGAAGGCCACAATGAGGTCTCCGCAGAGTCTTTTCTCTAGGCTCAACAACCCCAACTCTCTCAGCCTGTCCTTGTAGGAGGGGTGTTCCAGCCCTCTCTCTGATCATTAAGCTATTTTAGAAGAAAGGGCTGAGATCAGATGGGTAACTAACTTTGGATTTTCCAGTTTTTGTCTCTGCACTAAACCCTGTATTTCTAGCAAACAGGTGTGTACGTTCCTGGCACAATCTGCTCTCTGCTGTAGGACTAGTAAATATTTGTGCTGTGGAACCCAAGTATGAGCATCTGTCAGCAATTTTAACCAACGAGGAATGTTATCTGGCTTATCACTGCCCAAGTCCATTTTATTAAGGTCTTTCCTAGTAACAGCCCAATGAAAATATGTTTTCATATAAATGAAGCAACGCAAGGATAAAAGTGCAGTGCTCAAGTCCAAAAGTAGTGAAAGACAGAGCGTGCAATCACAGCAGTTTGGCAGCAATTTGATCAGAGACTCCAGTTCTTGGGCAGGTTTTTTTTTCTTTTCTAAGATGAAACCCATCTTGTATGTACATAAATATTGAAGTGTACGTGTCCTACCTGAGACCAGCTGCACATCAGAAAGTTTCAGCTTGGAAGAAGGTCTTGTTGGCTGATAGACTTTGCCTTCCTGAGAACGTCCTTTAACAAACAATATGAAGAGCTCGGTGATTACTCACATATAGATGTGGTTACATACAGCTATACAGCAGGATAAGCATTATTTTATCCTAAAAATTATTCTCATTTATAATGAGGAAACTGATGAGACATTCTGTACAACAGAAAATTGTGACACAACACAACAGAACTTTAACTAAAATACATCCTGCAACTGCTACAAAAAAGAAGGAAAATAAAATTATTATCTTTATTTATTTATATTATAATTTTTGGCTCTCTAAACTACAGAGCCATGACAGCAGTGACTTATCACCTGGTAAACACCTACAGTTGGCACATCCTTGCTCTGTCAGAGTCTCACTGTGAAGGAACTGAAGGTTTCAAAGCCCTGCTCTTCCTCTACCCTTTGCAATCCTCTGCACCGTGCACGTTCAGGCGCAGGGCAAAGCAGGGCACTGTTACCATGAAAGATGGTCTTGCTCGGCCAATAAAGACTAGCTGTCTTACACAAGGAAGTTATGAACATGGTGTGAGACCATAATCATCAAAAGGAAATATTTAAAAAACAGTACAAGCCCCCAGAAGTTTAAAACTATGCTTAAAAAAATTAATCCATGGTCTAGGGAGCTGCTGTGCAGGTATCCCCAGCTTCACTGCTCCACTCTCCTTCCACAGGGATAGAAGTGAACAGCTCTGGCAACAGAACTCTTTGGCTGCTCAAGACCTGGGCTGGAATAATGTGACGTGGTGATTCCAACAGCTTTGGCTGCTGCCATTTTAAACCACAGAGCTAAACCTGAAACAGAAATACAATTGCCTAGAAATCTCAGAAATTACCTGAGATTCCACCTAATATTTATGAATACTTGAAATCCCTGACAATTAGGTAAGAAGTGTATAGAAGAATTCAAAATGCAGGGAACACCTTGCTGTAAAAATAAAAGCATAGCTATTTAAAATATAGTGAAGACTAAATTACCATAGATCTGCTTAAGGACAGACTGCTTGCTGGTTTTTACGGCTGAGCTGGTTTTGTTTATAGATTTCAGATTTTTACATGAAGGCACAGATTTCAGAGGGCTATGGTTCAGCTGTTTCTTCCAAGCAACCTGGATGAAGAAGGCAGCTGTCTCTTGTCTCCATTTGTCTTCATCTTCTTTGCACTGCCGCTTGGCACCAAGAAGCTGAAACAACTCCTGTCTTAGCTGGTAACTAGAGAGCAGAAAAGAGAAGAGCACTTGTTTTAGGTGACCTGTTTTAACTTCAGTGCTTTCCACGCATCAGTTCACATGGGGGATTACGTGAGTAACTGGGAAAACAGAACTCCCACTGATGTGCTAAGTCATTTGGATGAGAAATGTTTGCTCGGAAGACAAAGTAGGAGCTGGGTTCAGTTCTGGACACATCCGTTTTTCACACAGCTCACAGAGATCTGGCATCACAGGTACTGAAAGTTACAGCACTTCAACACCAGCTCATCAACTGCTTCAGAACATGCAGAAAATCTGGAGAACACAAGCCCTAGAAATATTTACAAAATAACAATATAATCAATCATTTTCTCATTTTTGCTATATTCACAGCTTAGTAACACCAGATTTTTGGGTGTGCCTTACCACTTTGTATTCTCAATCAGTGAGAATCTACTTCTGGCAGGTTCAACTGCATGTGTGCTCTGCAGAAAACTGAGCTGTTTTCCACCCCTCCTCTGGAGCTGCTCCCCTCACCTTCTTGTCAGCAATCTCTTCTTGCTTTTTTTCCTTCTCTCCTCTTCCAAGGCTCCCTGTCTCCAGACCCAACCTTGCCACGGCTGCTCTGATCCCAGGCTCAGTCAGAGCCCTGTTCCAAGCAGCAGTGCTGGATTCTCTGCCCTTCTTCCCACTTGCTGGCTAATGGCACCAGCAACAAGGAGTGGTTTGGGGTTTTTTTCTTGAATCAGATAAAAGTATTTAAGTGGATATTGGTATTTAATGCTCACAAGTCAATTAACTGGCCTAGCAATTAAGTCGGTATAAACCTGTCACAAATGAACACTGAGTAACAGTTATAATTAATATTTTACAAGTGCTTGTTCACGGGCCAAATCCCATGGATCATCAGCCCCTCTGGCATTCAGAAAGGCTTCTACTGGGTGCTCTGGTAAAGGCGATGGGGAATGAGGGAGGGGATTTTGTTCTGTTGCTTTGAGTTCAACAAATTCTAAATTAAAACAAAAGGCAACACACCCAGATACAAATCATTTAAATATATGTTATAAGCCAATGCACTGCATAATTCAGACAAAACAGCAGACAAATATGGAAAATGAGTATGTAGGAGCACAAGAGAACACCAAAGGGTGATGATCTGCTCAGTTACAGCCCCAGTAAATTTAAACTTTCAACAACCTTAGTAAATTACCTCTGTGAAATTTGCTGGATGAAACAAATGTATTTAATCTTAATTCAATGGGGCTTCAGAATTCAGGCATGTACTGTTACGCAGCTCATTAATGTATGCAACAAACATGGGGAGCAACCAATAAATGTCCATAGAGCCTACACGTTGCAAAGCACTGCATGAATCCAGAACAGGAACATTATTAAAAGACAGAAGAAAACAAATGATCCAGTTTTGTTAAATAACACATCATTTAGCACTTTTCAACAGGCTAAGAGAGGAAGAGGAAGTGAAGGGGGCACAGTTAGAGTGAGTTGCTAATAAACTGTGAGCTAAGGATGGATTATGTGAATGCACTGCCAGAAAAACAATTGGTGACTGTTTCATACTTGAGCAGGAAAGCACACTCAGCTATTCTCCTGGAATCTGGTCACTACTGCCAGAAGCCTTTGCTGATACATGAAATGACCCATTCACAGACACTCCACCTTTGCACCCAGCTGTGATTTCATGTTTGTAGAGAACTTCTGGTCGTTTTGAGCAACAAGAAGACAAGTGTGAGGCTCTGGCACTGATGTAGGCAGTTATCCTCAGAGCATGGGCAGAGTTTTAAATTCAGCTCTCCCGTGACAGATCCTTTTGATCCTAGTCAGACAACAGAAGAACGGGACCAGGTTTGATGCTCTATGCATCTGATGTGGTGCCTTAAAATACCCAATGCTCAGTCAAAACTACTGCACATAAAAGAAACGTGAAATGTATGTGCAGAGTGACAGAGCTGGCAAGTTCAGATTCATTGTTACAAAGCTCTAATCTTAAAAACCAATGCTGGTCAAAGTATGCATATAGCAATAATATATAAAAAATAGAGCTTGACCCCAGCAGGAGAGCAACTGTGACTGTAACCAACTTATTTCAAGCTTCTGTCGACTCAGGGTGGACCCTGGAGAATGGCACTGGCCCCAGTGTCCCCCATGAGAGAGCGAGCCAGACACAGGACCTGTTAAGCCTCAATGAACAGAATAAGCAATTAACCTTTGGCGAGCCACACACCTTAAAATACACTTTTGAGGACTACATTTATGAGTTTGTGGACTGGGGGAATTGAAACATTTCCCTGAGACAGGCAAGCTTAATATACTGAAGTAGACCAGTACCATTGTGTTGCAGTATCACAATAGCTTTCAATAAACTTCCAATAAGTAAATCATGAGTATAAAATTTGTAGAGTGAGACAAATGCACTTAATCCTAATTTAGAGAAATGCCAGAACTTGGCATGGACTTCTACATGGTTCTAATGTAGAATTAGACATTAATGATGTATAATTCTATTTCTGTCTACAAGGACATGCTATTTACCAATCTGAGCCTGGACCCAAAAGACAAACATGGGACTGAGTGGGACAGTGACAGTAGGTACGTACTTAAAGATTGTGATTTGATGTACAGTGGATGGGAAATTAAGTATTTCAGAGACAGTGTCAGAATAACTGACATATTAGAAGCCAGCAACATAGTGTCCTATAGAAGTCACATAGTGTCACATAGAAGTCAGCCCAGTGTGAGCTAGCTGGAAATGCTAATCATAATTTCTTGACAGGCAGATGCCACCATCTGACTTGGGATTCACGTCCTAAAATACACTACCTCTTTTTTTGAGATACATATGAACTCCGCTTCCAAGGAAGAGGCAGAACTCTCTTCTTTTTAAAAATAAACGTGATTGCTGTGGTAATAGCATGGAAACTGGGGGGAGAAAATCCAGTCCAATTTCACAGCTCAAGACCACAAAGCTCAGGTTGAAACGTAAGCAGAAAAGGTGGCAGAACTGGTGGGCCTGGGAGAGAGACTGCAGGAGGGGAGCTCCTAATGGCCCTTTGTAACAGGGTGGTCTCTCACTTCAGCTTCGCTGCCCCCAATGACCTGCTCCATGTTCTGCATCAAAACATTCCCTGAAACAAATGTGTTACAATATTCCTGCAAACTCTGTGAACTCCACCGAGGCTCCAGCGACAGCAAACTGTCCAGAGCCAGAACGAGGTGGCAGTGGAGGAGCTGCCAAACTGATCTCTCCTGAAGCCTTGTACAATTTATGGTCCTCGTTAGCATTCTGCAAGATATGAGTTTTGCAAACAGAACAAATATATTTACTTTTATTAATTCTTTAAATAATAAATGCCATTTAAACAATCTTTAATCCCCCCAGTTTCCAAGGTGCTGTAAGTGCTTGCCTGCAGTTCCTGCCGAGGTAACGCACCAGTGCTGCTTCAGAGGGTGGGCAGTTTAGAAAGTTCTATCCAAAATCTTTATTTAGATGGTCAAACTTTAAATGGAATGCAAAGATCACAGAACCATTTTGGTTCGGGTTGAAAGGGACCTTTAAATACATCTGGTCCAACCCTCCTGCAGTAAGCAGGGACAGTTTTAACTAGGTGAGGTTGCTCAAAGCCCCATCCAACCTGACCTTCAACACTTCCAATGTTGGGGCATCCATGACTTCTCTGGGCAACTTATTCAGAGTCTCACCACCATCAGTGTAAAAAACTTCCTCCTTATATCCAATCTAACTCTACTCTCTTTCAGTTTAAAATTGTTCACCCTTGTCCTGTCACTACAGGCCTTGGTAAAAAGTCTTTTACTATCTTTCTTACAAGCCCCCTTTATATATTGAAAGGCAGCAGCAAGGTCTCCCCAGATCCTTCTCTTCTCCAGGCTGAATAACCCCCACTCTCTCAGCCTGTCCTCACAGCAGAGGGGTTCCAGCTCTCTGACCATTTCTGTGGCCCTCCTCTAGACTCACTCCAACAGGTCCATGTCCTTCTGGTACTGGGGCCCCCAGACCTGGATGCATAAATAGCAAACAGAGCTAAGATGATAGAAGTACAGAAGGAGGTGATACTGCACCAAAAAGTCAGAATTTTCACCAAAGAGGCTCCAAAATGAATTAAAAATATCACATTCCAAAATTTTAATTTTTCACTGGAATAGGAATGTTCTCACATAAGCCAGTGCAACTTTTATACTCCAACAACAGCGAAGAGATAACCCGGAATACTACTGGACTGCAAATCCAACCTCATGCTTGGAAATATTTAGGCTGATCAGTAAAAGATCTGGAGCAAACAGAAGCATCTGCTGAGCCAATACAAATGTTTAAATGGCCACATTTCAGTTTAGGAACCAATGGACCACCAGCTTGGACCATGGGGTGTCTGGTCTGGTGTCCCTTCCCTTGCAATGGGCAGTGTCCAAGCTCTTTCTGAGAAAGA
Organism: Brachypteracias leptosomus; assembly: GCA_013401335.1. Taxonomy (NCBI): domain Eukaryota; kingdom Metazoa; phylum Chordata; class Aves; order Coraciiformes; family Brachypteraciidae; genus Brachypteracias; species Brachypteracias leptosomus. The sequence continues at coordinate 130,977 of VYZX01014152.1, read as the reverse complement.
CAAGACTTCTTTGGACTTCTTGAGTTAACTGTAAAAAGCAATGAGAGAAATACCAGTTCTCAGGGCTCCACAAACAAGCGGCTCCTAATACAGCTCCCTGGTGTTTCACGCAACAGGGAACACAGGTGTCACCCCACCTTGCAAAAACAAGGGATATTTTAAACCTGGAAGCACCACTAAGAGAAGGCAGCACTGTGGGACGAGGCCTGAAGAACAGAACTCCTAGCACTACTCAACTAATTAGCGGGGGCAGGGAACTGCTGGAGCTCGTGGGCCATAAACCATGGGAAATTGAAGGGGCTAAGCAAAGATCTGATAACAGGAACCTGACAGCCTGACAAATGTTGTAACTCTGAGATAAGCAAGTTCCTGGCACCTCTGCCCCAAAAGGTCTCAAGGAATGTATCCTCAAGATAAGATAAGCTTGCAAACGTGACAGTATATCGCTGACCAGTCAGATGCAGCAGCGTGAGCAGTGTATGTACAAAAGAACCAATCTGTTTAAAACACGCAGTCAATGTAAGAGTATATAAAGGAGTTGGTTGCGCACAATAAATCGACACTTTGCTTGAATCAAGCTGCATCCCGTCTCTCGATCGCCGCACAGCACAACCTCATGCCTCCTTCTTAGCTTTTCAGAGCCATGTGGTACTTGGTGAATAAATGGTGGTGACTGTAGTGTGGTCAAAGAAGGGCAATGAGGCTGGTGAAGTGTCTAGAGAGCAGTCTTATGAGGAGTGGCTGAGGGACCTGGGATTGCTCCCTTTGATACAGTTTGGTTGGGGGAGCAAGTTTTGCATCACTACTGAACTATGCCATGGCACGTGAGAGCTGAGCTCGCAGGGGAACTGCCTCGTTATTTTTTCTTTAATTGAATACTAAGAAATATTAAAACATATATGAAACTGTTAAAATACTGAGAGACCTGGAAAGATCAGTTATTAGTAAACCCCAGCAATTTATAGTTTTGTGCATCCAAGTAAAAACTGAAGACAATTTTAACAAAAAATAGGCAATAAGAATTATGTACATATTATATGCTTCACCTACAACTGCCATACTCTTCCTGTCAATTTTGGTAAGAAATCAAATGTTAAGGAGAAAGTACATCAAGAATGACTGCATTTCTGAGGGTGAAACTCATGCATTCACAAAAGTAGGACAATGCTGTGGAAAGCAAACACGGGGACATCTCGCTCCCTCCTGTCTGCCTCTCCTGTACAGCAGCTGTTTTGTTACTGCTCAATCAAGTTAACCAAGTTAGCTTCTGTTTTTGGTGATGATGAACTCCATCCAAGCTTCCAAACCTCTCCTGGTTTGGTTATCCAGCTAAAAGTCAGCTGAGAATACAATTTCAGGTGTGTCAGTAGATGGTGGTGAAGGATCCTTCGGAAAAAACCCTGTATCCCTACATGTGCAAGTCTGCTAATGAACACAAGCGCAGGGAACTCCAGGCTTAAGCAACCCTCCATTGGCACTCTCTAATGAAATACCAGTGCTTGAAATAGAAGTTTAATAACTTCTCCAAATATTAAAAACCATCGCTTACATTAGGAAGTTCATGAAAAGTACAAGGTAATTCTAGGTGAGTGGAACCCACTTTCACTTGTTTGGTGAAAGATCATTAAATTCCTGATTTTGCACAGGTAATGTAAGCAAAAGGACCAAATAAAGTGTCTTACCAACAAGCCTAATTTCATCTACATCTACGTGTATCTCACTAGTAGATAGACTTACCTTCTCCACGTCCTCTGGATGACTGTAGCAGCATAGTTCTTCTTCCGAAACAGCTCTTTTCTTTTTCTTTCTTTTTCTATTATCTGCATTCGAATCTCTAAGGGGATCAGTTCAATATTTGTACTTTGCCATGTGACAGAACATAACTGATCATCTGCATTCCTGGATCCAATTACGCCTGTTTTTTCCAAGTTCAAGCTGTCATCAGGAGCCGAACATGCCGCTGGCTTTCTTGGCACAGTTCTGGTAGGTTCTGCCTCAGCAGACAACAAAGGGGAGGCCTTTTTTGCTAACTCATCATTTCCCACTTTGTTCGTTTGCTCTAGAGCACGCACGCTGCCATTGCTGGGGTGCACAAATACTGCTTTGGCACTTCCTGGTCTACTAGAACCAGCTGGTGAACATCGCTCATCATTGACCTCTTTGTTTCTGGATTTCTGCTGATGTCTTTTGCCTTTGGAAGAAGCTTCACACTGCTTTGAGTTTCTAGCAATTCCACTGGTACAACTGACGTTGCAGAAGAACACAGCTGTTCCTTCACAGTGCTCCCTGTTGCCAGATGAAGACTGACTTTGATCTCTGAATTTTTCCCCAGTGCTGGCAGTCCTACAAGCAGAAGAAGTGTGCCTCCTGCTCCTCCAAGCACAAGTGCCTGTTGCCTCCACAGTGTGTTCCTTGGGCTTTTCTCCACCCAGTTCTGTAGCAGCTGCAACCTGATGTTTCACTTCAACTTTTGCTCCCTCTTTTGCTTTGCCACAATGGAAATGGACACAACTTGACTTGCTTTTGACATGTTTCCTCAATGAATCTTTAGACAGAGAAATGGAAACCAACATTCAGTCTCTGATCCAGCAAAACACAGTTTATGTCTCTATTTCTTTTTGCTCAGCTACCTTTGTGCTAAAAAATTAAAAAAATGTATAAGCAGGAAGAATCAGAAGAGGACATGACTGCCTGTAACAGCACAGTCCTAAACGTATCCATTTCGTTACTATTCTACATGTATTTTTCTTTCTCACATTACATTTGAGTTAGATGCCTAAAAAAATCTCACAATTAGAAACTATTTCTTCAGCTACCTGAAAACACTGGTCTTCTTCAAAGAAACAAGCTCACCACATGCTGCAGGAATGCAGCCCAGGAACACACCTGCTTGTTCCAGTGAAGACACCATAACAGACCTTCTTGGTTTCCAGCTTTTTTATTAAATTTCTGCTCTAGCCACCCTGCCTCCTGGCACATGGTGACAGATGGGGTAACCCACTGACCCAGTAAACCCAGAGCACTTGGCTTCTCAGTACTTTCCTTGACATCTTTAGCAAAACTATGATGTCACTCCCATTTTTCCCTGGCTGCAAGATTTCCTTTCCAAGCCTAGGGTGGGAAAATAAATCCTGTGTGGTAACTGCTTCTAAACACTCTTGTGAGGATGACTTGGAGGCCAGACTGGAGTAATAAGCAGAAAATCCCCATCCACTGTCCACCTTTGTTAGGAAACTAACAGGGACCAGACAGGATGAGGTGTAACAGACAGGGTGTGAAAGGGTAGGTACAAGGGGGGAAAGAAAAGAAAGATATAATGCAACCACAGAAAATCTTCTGGATTATTCCAAACCTGGTAAAACCACGCTACATTTTTCATCTCTGTAACACTTTCCCAGGATACCCCCTTGACAGGATAACAGAACATGGCAGATGAACAGATTAGACAGAGGAAACTCAGGATTATCATCAATGATGTCTCCAACAGAGAAGATTTATCATGGTGATAGTATGGGCTGAGAGGTTACTCTTAACTTATATATGATTGCCATCTGGGTAATTAGTCCTGTATGTTCTGCGACAGGGAAAAAAAGTCCATTATTTTAATCTATTATTAACTTATTTAATGATTTTTAAATCTATTTAAATGTATTATGTTAATTGCACAGAATGAAGAAGGAAAGTCTCTTTCTCTGCCTACCTCTCCCTTTCCCCTGCCCCCAGTATGACATTTCCAGCACTGTAACAATATTTTGATCTAACAACAAGTTAATTTTTACATTTGTGAAGAAAATGAGCACAGCCTTTTAAAATGACCTGATCATTCTAATCTCTACCCGGTTGGTATGTACAGCATGGAGAATGCATTCACTGTAACACAGTTAAGTTGTTAATGTGCAAAACTTCCCAGTCTGAACAACTGGATAACTGGGGAATGGAAAAGCCATCATTTAAGAATTCTAGATCATGTTTTGAGGTTGAAATAAAACTTTTTAGATAGAAAGACCAGGCAATAACAAGTACAGAACACAAAAAAGAACTTACTGTAGCTACTAAAATTAAGGCAAATGAGATAACATACATAGGAAAGAGGATTTCTGAGTGGAAAAGAGATCACAACAGACCCATCAACTAAATCATATATTTTCATATATTGTTAGCAGATGCAAATAATCTGTTTGCAATTGCTGAAAATCTAAGTGCCAGCCTGCAGGATCTAAATTTATATTTAATTCCAATAAAACATTCAATGAAGTCCATTAAAGTTTTGGTCACAAGAGGATGGATTAAAACACCTAGTGAGAACTGATTAAAGGATTCATGATTTGATCCTTTCTGCACCAACTTTCCTGGCATCATTCCAGTTACAAAAAGAGAGACATTATGCAAAAATGGCATAAGCATTTTATTTCAAACACAGGTTTTTTGGATTGGGCAAGAGGGGACTTCCTTTATGATCTCTGAATGTAAACTGGTCTCGCTCTAAAAGAAGCAGATGTTAGAATCATAGAACGGTTTGGGTTGGAAGGGACCTCCAAAGGTCATCTAGTCCAACCTCCCTACAATAAGCAGGGACGTCTCTAACTAGGTCAGGTTGCTCAGAGCCCCATCGAGCCTGACCTTGAATGTCTCCAGGGATGGGGCCTCCACCACCTCTCTGGGCAGCCCATTCCACTGATCAATCACTCTCATATTAAAGAACCTTTTTCATAAGGTATTTTCAGTAGAACCTTGAGTAAAGAGTTTTGCTCTCTTCATGCTCAACACTCATGATGAAGAAAGATAATGAACAATAATGAAGAATTTTCTATTTAAAATTAAAATGCAATTTTTTGCAGAAATTATATCCTTCTTTTAAACATACACTGAAAAGCAAAAAATCTCCAGGCAATAGCCTGTATGATTTTTTTCCATCAAAATGGAAGAGTTATTCTGGCATAGCTACTTCAGGAAATCTCCAGCTTCAGGGAAGCTTTCAATCAAATGTCCAAGCTGCATACTACTCCCATTTGCCGCTGGTTTGAATTCCCTGGGTTACCGTGAAGGGTAAACAAATGAACATTAATGTGTTTTTTCAAACATAAGTATCAATATTAGAATCCTCTGCAGAAAACTTGGCAAATTCCGTCCTGATCTCTGTAGTCAACTTGACCCTATAGTCCAAGTTTCCCATGGACTGCCTACTACCTACTTCCTTAGGTCACTCTCTCAGTGTAAAACTATTACATTTGTTCCAAGAAATGGTGGGAGTCTGACTGAGGCAATAAAGTTCCCATTGGCATCACCAAGGGAAGATTTTGGCAAAGAATGGATAGAGGAGCCAGTAAAAGAACAGGCTGGTCATTCCTCCTTTAGAAATTTCTTTGTCCTTCTCTCTTCACTTTTCTAAACCTCCCCACATCTTTTTTTCTCCTTTCTCTTTTTTCCATACTTAATTTCTCCTCATATGCTCATTACAACCATTCATTTTTTTGTTTGGCAACCACTGTTTCTGGTTACTTTTACAGCTCTACGTTGCCAATGGAATATTTTAATCAATGTAAAGTTAATACACATACTGATAAAGCTTGCTAGAATTTTGAACATGTCTGTTCATCATTACTTAGTTACCACAGTATATGTTAGGCTAAAATATATGTCTGCTTTTACTATGACAATATAGTCAATTATTCTGTTTACCATCATATTTCCATGAAAAGCTGAGGAAATTTAGGTAAAATCATTCAGCTCGTTGACTTTGTTTTCCTTTGGATTATTATAATATTCCAATTAGCAGAATTTCCAGAGGAATCAGCAATAAATTTACATCTGAGAAGAGGTTCTTGCAGCTTACCTTAAAGAAACTACTTATCCAATTTTTGCTTCTAATGATAACAAAGAGGCTTTAATATGAGCAGTTCTGAAAGATTTGAGCCATGGGCTCCTATAACTGGCTGAAGTAAGAACTGATTGAAATGTTATTAAAATGTTTATCTTGCAAAAACTAACATAGGAGCGGTCAAGAAATTATGATAAACTGATGATGCATTTACAGATAGAATAAGAGTGGAGCAGGGCAAGAAAAGTAACAGAAAGAGCTTCCACTCATTGTTTCATATCTCAATTTCAAAAAACAGCCTCACTTCTCAAAAAATATCCTAGTGTCCTCAGCAAGAGGACTTCAAAGACAGGTCATAGGAGAACTCTGTCGTGGAGAATGATGCTGGCTGAGCAGCTCCCTCTGTGTGCTAGAGATGTCACTTAGAACAATTTAACCCTCATTTAACCTTTTTTAAAAACAAGAGTTCCAATTTCTTCATTAACATTCTTCAAGAATTCCACAGATATATCAAATATCTTTAATCTCATTTTCTCCAAGAAATAGAACAACTACCAACAACCTGTTCTCATGTATTTTAGGTATTTTTAGAGACACTGTGAACACTGGTATCTTTGACTACTTAAGCTGACAGAACACAGGCAGTAAAAGAACCTGTATCTAACTCTATCCTGTATAAGTTGCTTAAATAATGAAAGAACAGAAATGACAGAAAGAGTAAAACGGGTCCTATATATAACACACCACCAGACATGGACAAAAAGAATAATCAGGACAACTGGAAAAGCTTACAAACCTTGCCTGGTTTTATGACCTTCATTCTGAGGCTCTGCTGACTCCTTTGGTGTTCCTTTGTTGTGACAAGCTTTAGGTGAACCTCTGCTGGTTCTCCCTGGTTGAATTTGTGAAGCATTGAGGGACAGAGGTCTCTTAGTCTGTATATCAATTGGTTTATCAGGTAACTGTGAGGTGCTGGTAGTCTTATCTCGATCTGCAGGACTCTGTTGTGCTCGAAACCTATTTAGTTCCACATTCTCTGTCCCTTTCTGTAGCTTGGCCTCTTTTCTCTTGCTCTCCTCTTCACGTTTCCTGTAATTATAGTCAATACCATAAGAATTCCAAAGACAAAATCTTGGGAGCACGTAATTAGCTTGAACACATTCCTCTTCAGAAACCTGACACTGCCACAGTAAAACGTTGACTATAATATCTTTTTTGGTGAGAAAGGGACACCTATTACATTGAATGTCTTAGTTTTATCCAAAACAACAATGACTCACAGCTACAGCCTAAGGAAGGTTAAGTCCTCATCAGCCAGCTGCCCGTTCAGTCTGTGGCTGTTTAAACTGATTTTAAAACACTGTTTTATTGAAAACAATGACATATAGGGTTTTTATAAATACACAAAAATTAAAAGTAGGATTTTGAAGAGGTGTCAGAAGGCAAGAAGTATGATACCAATAACTTTTTTAAATTATTAATGAACAATGCTTTAATATAGGTAGCAATGCAATGCACTGTATTGGAAAATCAGAAAACTTTAATAAAATACATCATCTCCTCTTTTTTTTTTCATCTCAAATTATTTTTCATGCTTACCTGTGTCATAATTCATATCAACAATTATAAACCAACTTCAAACTAGCTACTGGCACTAACTCGCTGTTTTACATTTATCATTGGTAGATTATTTATACAAAAGATAAATACTGAAAACATGAGATGTGAAATAAAAGCTCATGTGCACACAGTATGCCATTACAATTAGGAAATTTGGGTTTCAAAAGTGAATGAAATCCTGCATCTCTTAAATAGTGTAGATATGAAAGAGAATTTTGGATGAGGTTAGGAAGGGCACATCTGTTGAGTCAAGTTCTGCAGCCTATCCTGAAGTACAGCGGGATATCATTGCACTTTAGCTTTTAAATTATTTTCCCTAGAAAGCAGAATAAACCCAGCAGCACACAGTAAATGTTACACACCTACCTACCATTGAATTGGCTTTTATAAATTAAGTGTCGGTTGCAAGATGAAGTGACACTTTTCCTGTTGGAATGGACAGGTGGTAAATGTCGTATCATGTAGCTGCCTGATATTTTACCTTGCTCTCAGTGCTACAACATAGTGTGCAGGCTGTTGACACAGCAGCTCTGAGCAGAGCCTGTGACAGGCTCGTTCTGCAGCGAGCCCTCCTCGGCTCCTGTGAGCCCCCTCAGCACCAGCCTCTGTCATCTCTGTGCGAGCTGCCAGCGAGAAGCCTGAACTTCATCTGTCAGTACTACCTTATCAAGCACACTCTACAGAAGCAGCTGATTGAACTTTGCACCTGAAAAGCTGCTAATTGATCTAAAAAATACACTCCTGGCAGCCTGAGGTTCAGCATTCCCTCTGGCATGGAAAAAAGTGGCTGGTTTCACACAAAATCGACATCCCGCAAGCGGGCTCTGTGGGGAGGTCTGCCTCGGGTACAGGATGGATCTCGCTGCCATTACTCCACTATTTGAGCAGATACATCACACCTTACTACACACACAATAGTCATGTTTGGTTCTTCACTGGATTCGAGCAGCCTATTACCAGTATCCTCCATTCAGGGTATTAAAGTGTGAGCCGGGTGGTGTGACACACACTCAAGTCAGAGCAGCCTGCACACTGCGGGTGAGCAGATTGACTCAAAACATCAACTCCACCAACAGACCACTTGTAAAGTTACTGAAATGACACAGGACCAGAAACTGAGAAGTAAAAGGGGATTTATTTTTTTTTAAAAAGATCTTATGTGCTAATTTTTAATATTAAATTGAAAAACTAATAAATGGAAGGGATTTCAAAGGTCCCTATTCATAGACTATCATCCTGTCACAGTAGAGTCTCCATTTGCATAAACCTGCCTGGACATGGTCCTGGGTAAGCAGCTCCAGCTGACCCTGCTTGAGTGCATGTCATTACCTGTGACATCCCTCAAAATCCTCAACTCCATTTCAGTTTTGGCTTTTCTGACACCATCCCTATGTGTCCAAGCAGTGTTTTTACACTACTCCTTTGCAGCCTGTCCCTGCTTCTACCTCCTGTATGCTGTTTTTTTGCATTTGAGCTCTGTCATGGCCTCCTTGCTTACCCACATTGTTCTCCTGATACGTCTCTTTGCTCAATGACATAATGGTGTGCATGTTGTTCTGGCCTGCATCAATCTTCATTTTATAAATTACCATTTTTTTGGGGGGGAGAATATATTTGTATAGAAATATTTCACAGGCATTGAATACAGTGAATGTAACTTTACCAGAAAAAAACACAGGTAAGAGATGTTGGTTGACTTTTTGTTAAGGAAAAAAAAAAGATAATAAACAGGCTAATTTAAAACATTCAGACTTAGGAATTTATATTAGTGATACTTTCTAAAATAACATATTACAAAGCAAGTATGAAGCACTGAAAGAGCTGGAGGGGTTTCAATCTAGAAGTTCCCCATCATTCTGGATTCCAACATAATGTTTAAAAATCTTGCTCTCCGGATAAAAGTAGACATCAAGTAGGGATATTAATTTTTGCTATGTAGCAACAGCCTGGCCAATTTTAGTGGTGGAATGCACAGATGGGTACACAGAATGATGACAACATAATGTCCCTTCCAGTTTATTACAGATCATAAAATTGCAATTAAATAAAATTTGTTATGTGACAACTTGATTTGCTTGTACACTCCGATTGTATTTTAAGTCTGTTTTTATGGTATCTGGTACCCAGACTTTGTTTCTATTGTTTTCAAACACATCAACAACAGCTTAGTAAGCTTCAGAAAGGACATCAGAAACTCACAAAGGAAAACAATGATAAAAACACCCCCAAATTTCCATGAGGCAATCCTTTTAAATTTAATCTTCTAGGTGGGGTATCACAAATTCTTCTAAAAATGGCTGTCATCACAAAGAATAAAATTACCTCATTTGGTAAAGTCAGTTGTGACCACACAGCAAAAAACAGAGTTTTCCAAATTAAGATATTCAGGATTACTTCAAAGGCAGCTTCTCGATGCATAGGTTTGATTTCTACTGACTACAGCAGAAAAGGTAAATAGTAGGAGGGCTGCAAGTTACAACTTTAGGATCTAAACATGTGAGCAAGAGATCAGCTATCTAGTATTTAATCTATATATCTAGATATAGGTAGATATATCTATATAGAGATCTATATCTATATCTCTAGCTTCGGTTCTTACTAAGCATTGACAATTTTTAACCAGTTAAGTAGCAGAATTCAAAGCCAGTGAAGGTCAGACAGGCCAGTTATGCAGAACATCAAACTACTGAGTTTGAAACAGAGCAGAGTGCAGCTGACCTTGTTTATGATACATGGATGCAGCTGAAGCATCTCTAGGTGCAATGATTATGTTGTGTGTTTACTCTATCACCTCTCTTCACAGAAATAATACTACAGAATCATGCAGAAATCTTTTTCATTCCAGAATCAAATTTCCTCAAGAGAAACCAGGTGCTAATTTGTTTTCTTCATATTATGAATTTTATGGATAAAGCCAAAGTAAGGAAAGTATTTTGATGATCATTTATGTACCTTCTGATTTTAGAATTTCACCACTTTGCCCCCATTACCTCATTTAAACAGGGTAGAAACTCATTCAGAACCTACCTCTCTTACAAATAACTGTTTGAGTTGCCTATGTTAGTTATCTATAATCTAATAGAATGATTTCATGGTCACTCTCCAATTCAGGAGCAGAAGATGTACGTGCAGAGAACCATACAGCCAAGACAGAAGTTGCAAATAAAATCCAGGAGTTAAGTTTGCTAGAAAAGCCCAACCTCCTCTGTGAAACAGTAAGTTAAGCCTTATTAAACCAGGCTTTCCCTGTTGTTTTTTTTAATTCATCTACTTATTAATTTCTTTTAAAAACTGGTAACAAAGACTTGATAGGTCAATAACTATTTCCATTAGCTTAGTGTGATAAATGTTTTTTTCATCATATAGAATATCAGGTAAAGATTCACAGATGTTAACATGCCGGATTCTCAACTTTTGGTATTACTATATTATGCCTTGTATTTATTATTAAATAATAATTATTTATTATTGCCTTAATTTTATATTCTATAAAGCTTGTTATTGAATTTCGGATTATCTGGAAAATAATTTCCATTGGCATGTGTATGGAAAAAACCCCATTATACTCTTCCTACAATGACTAGTTTTATAAGAGGAACAATAAATGATCATGAGTAACGGATACAATCATACACTGATATATACAAACTTATGACAAACATCTATTTGCTGGAGTAGATTTCAAGTCTCAGACTTACTTGGCAGCAGCATCTTTCCTCAGCTGTTCGTGTTTCATTAAAAGATTCTTCCTCTCTTGAAAAGCCTTTCTAACTTTGTATCCTTTGTAGACAGCCTGAATTTTGAAAGCAGCAATGTCCTGTATGGCAGCTATAGACAGAGCCCCATGTTCCAACATGAACTGAATCACTTCATGGTGCTCGCCAAGCAAGGCGTAATCAAGTGGAGTATATCTAGAAAAAACCACAAAACAAACCCACAACAATTAGCACTGAACAAGAACTCAAACCATAATGTGCTTTTATTTCATCCTCATTTCATTCTCATTTCAGATTAAACATAGTTTTCAGTAGGCTGTCTTACTAATTTTTTAATATTGTTTGCCTGTCTTACTCATTCTACTCACTGTGACTATGTTTAAGGCTTATTTTAGTCTCTTAATAAAAGAGGGGTGAGGGGTGGTAATAGACTATGTGGATTGTTGGATCAAAATCCTCCGGAGCCCTGTCCATAGAATTAACTGCTTTAGGCAAGCAACCTTAGAAACATGTTATTGAGGTTCTCATATAGAAACATAATCTAAATAAAAAGCAAGTTAAAACATTTTTAGTACTATTTCCATATGAATTTAAGTTTTAGAGATTTACTGTCAAATCTGGCTTAGCTTCTATAACTATGACTTACCAAGCAGCAGGACTACACCTACACTGAGGGATAATTTTTTTTTAAAGAACTAGGAAGATTTAAGTCTGTTTTTAAATGGACACAGGTGCTAAAATATTCAATGGCTTTGGCTTTTAATAGTGTCAAAGATACCTAAGCCCTTTTAAAAATAATTGCCAAACTTCCCATTGTCAACAGAGGAACAAAATTTACATACCTCCCTCACCAACACTGAAACATTAGGCACAGACATTTAGTGACTGAAAGTTATCAGTCACAAACCATAATCAAGACCATACAACACAGGACTAGCAAGTAGCAAGTGTCAATGCCTGTGAGTGTGAAAATTAGGGCTCCTCTTGACGGTAACTTGCTAGGACGCAGTGCTGGTAAGCACAGAAAAACAGACAGAAAGCACAATTGGACTTGCCACTCAGCAATGATTTGATGGAAGGATTAACAGTATCTGAACTGAAGTGTCTGCAGGAATAAAGACAATGACATAACATGAAAATTTGTATGTCAAGGTGTGTTGCTGATAGCATTGAAAGAGAGACAGATTTTTGATAAGCCAGGAATGGGAACTTCAGAAGGGACATCATTTCAGAAAAACACATTTTTAAAGTATACCTAGTTTTGAATATTTTAGAATCATAGAATCATTTCTGTTGGAAAAGACCTTTAAGATCATTGAGTTCAACCAGTAAGCTGACACTGCTAAGCCCACCACTAAACCATGTCCCTAGATTTTAGCATTTAATTTTAAATAACAGGTACCAAAGACACGTGACGCTACTAGCATGTATGTACCAAGACAATGTCTTATATTACAGATCACAGACATGAAGACCCATATTTTTAGACACAGCTTCTCTAACTCCCTTAGAGCTACCTTTGAAGGCAAAAAAAAAGAAAAATCACTCAAATAAAATCTGAATAGGGGTTTGTACAATTAGACATGACCCATTCAAGGCTGCTCACACACACTCCTCATAAGCAGCCATTACTCTGTTGTGTCTGTTCAACACCTGTTATGAACTTTCTTTTCCACTGGTTCTCTCTGAAGCAGACAGCTTTTAAAGCAAGCTGGCTTCACAGGAAAACACACAAAGACAACACCAGCCATCAGGTGTTGTACATCATTTAGCATGACATTGGTCAAGCAGCAGCTAGCCTGGCATCACGTGATGCACCCAGGACATCAAGTTGGATTACAAATAAATTTGCAAAGAACCAGAAGCTTACTGCCCTCCAGACTAGCACTTGATCACTTGTCTGCAAGCAAACGGGCAGCTTAAAATCCTAGGTGCAATCTCACCTTTTCACAAACCTGTTTAGTTTTAATCACTATGTTTGAATTGTGAACAGGTATCTCATATGGTACTCTAAGCAAGCGAGGAGAGGAAGCCTCTTTCTATATGTATATTGGGAAAAAAAATTACTATTTGGTGAAATTGTTAGTGATTAAAACCAATTCAATCCAATTACAGATGAACCAAATGCATGAGGTTCTTTACACTTTCTTACAACACTCTACTTGAGTTTTCCAGTTGCCAAACTTTCAATCTCTTAAGAATAAAGCAAAGTTTGTGTAGAAGTTTATTAAAACACAATTGTGCATTATATAGATATACATACACATAATATGCATATTTTTAGGAGAATTATATTTAAAGATTGATTCATCTAGAAATATTTGGGATTTCTTTTGTTCTGCACATGGACTAGTGCCTAAGGACTGACATTTGTAATACCGTTAGTCATATTTTGAATAACCGAGGTTTATACATTAAAAAAAATATTAATGCCAAAGGGGAAAAAATAGATACTAACTGAATGACTATAGTAAAACCACAGCTAAGGTTTTTTCCTGACATTTGAGTATCATTAGTGTGTTTCTACACAGTAAGGAAAATAGCAGCATGTCCTTTCTGGCAATATAGTAGCTTTTAATCTTAGTTATTAAGAGTAACTTAATTACAACTGTTTATTTAATTTTCTATCAAACATTACTAGAGAGAGCATTGGCACTACTTAATTAGGAACTACTTATGTTTTCATTTGTATTCTCAATAAAAAATAAGAACAAAAAAGGAAGAGAAATCTGGGAAGTTTAGAGTTGAGAACAAAAGAGAAAAGATGGGGGAAGAAAGCAATTAAAAACTGGTGTAAGCATGGAAGTCTCAAATTTAGCACTAAAATATGGGGGGTTTAAGTCTTTAAGTTATTTAAAATGTTGAAATATTCAAACTTATATGGCATACTAATCATAGTTCTATTTATAATTACGAGGAGGTCATCTACTCTAAAAAAGCCATTGGAAATTTCTGCTAATAGTAATTACCTTTACAGTCAGGTGGCTAATTCAAACTCTATAACCCGAATCACTTTAAAAAAACTATTAATTATATGTCAATGAAAGACAAAGATAAGAGATGCAAATGTACTCTCTCTTTATTATTACAGGAGGAGATTTTTTTAAAAACTAGGCCTTTAGAATACAGTTAACCACCAAGTAATTTGTAATCACTATTTTAAAACAGAACATTGCATTTCTCCCATTTTCTTGCCTCTCGCTGTATTCCTACTAAATAGAAAATAAAAATTCCACTCTACTTAACAGAAGCATAAATGTCTTTTCACCCCTGCCCTGTACATATCCACTGACAACTTCATGTAAATGAAAAAATCCTTAATATTTCAAACAAGACTAGAATGAGTGAATACTTGCAGAAATCTCTGTAAGTTCAAGGTTGAAGTTGCAATGTCTTACTTCAAGAAGAGATGTTTCCCATTAGAAAAGCTGCTTACCCCAAAGCCCAAGATTCCAGCACTCCTTTTAGAGACAAGATCACGATTCTCTGACAATATCTGAACACTTAAGATTTAAATCAGTAAGCAGCACTTTTGCTAAATTACAAAGCTATGCATTCAGACAAGCAATACCTCTCTTCACTGTTCTCCATATGATTAGGGAAAGCATCAAAACCAAGCAGCAACTTTATAGCATCAAGGTAGCCATTGTTACAGAGCCAGTGCAAAGCAGTTCTTCCCTGTAAACAACAGAACAGAATAACAATAAATATTATCCCCTAAGTCTATCATGCCACAATAAAAGTCATAAATCATACTGTAATCCAATGCTTTTCTGGACATGAAGGACAAACTAATTCTTCTAAATAAACTTCCCTGTTAAAATAAAAGAATACAGCACTTTAAAAATGAAGTAAACTTTTGGGTTTTTTTTTAAAGCAAGTTTACAACACTGGAGTTTTTTCACCTAAAGAGCATTAGGAGACCAGCCCTAGAGTTGCTTTCTTTGCACTATGCTGGCTGAGTCTGAATCAGCTCTCATCAACCCATGTAGTTTTAGGCTGTTGTCTAGGCTGCTCCAAAACACTGTGACAAGGCTGAAAGAATTACTATGGAATTCAAATCAGATGAAGTTTGAGGAAAACTTATCAGGCAAACAAAGGGAAGCCTCCAGCTGTGCTTTCAAAATGAGCTTGATTTCACAAGTCAGGTTTCTCTCACATGAAGCAGAAGTCCAACTCTCCAGCTGCACTCTGTACAGCCAGCTCATACATGAGCACTCTTGGAACAGGGACCACAGAATCACAATACAAATGCTTCAAGCTCTCTTAACACCAACACAACATAGAATAGAATCATAGAATCATTTAGGTTGGAAAAGACCTCTAGGATCATCAAGTCCAACCTTTGTCCAACATCCCCCTGACCCCTAGACATAGACACTGCACTTCACTTCCAAGCCATGAGTCCTGTCTGCATCTTGTTTTTCTGAACTCCAAATGTAGGAGATACCTAGAAGGCTGGGTACCACAGAAAACCACGTAGACACTCTGAGTCCAGCCCTAGCAAGCTGCCCCTGAACCCCAAGGGCTGAAGAGCATGCTGCAGTGGGTCTGTCTGAGATAGGTGGAGCTGATGCGTTCAGCTGTACTCAAGCTGATGTCACACAGAGCTGGTAGCAGGCTGTCCCCAGCATGTTCTGTAGAACTCGTAATAAAAACCACTTCTTCATTACCTGGAATGATCCACGTCCTACAGTGAATAGTTACAAAAAAGTTTCACAAATTGGGTGATTTTGATTAACGAAGTTGTACCTACTTCTGAGAAATTATGTCATATAACAAAGAAATCTGTTGCATGTTGCACAATAATTCTGGCTCCTAATTTCACTTACTGCTTGGAAAATAGCACAAAGGAACATATAACCTAATCAGTGTTCTTTTTTTTAATTCAACTGCAGTGATACGTATGTGGATACTTGTGCAATCTCACTTGCAGAATCTTACTTGCTCCATGCTGAAGAAACAGACTATAAATCACATTCCATGTCAGCTATTAATAAGGAATGATAAAAGTTAAGAAATCAGATGATTAATATGACTCCTCATAAGATCACACTTTGATAAGGAAAAGTAAAAAGAAAAATATGAATCTTCAATTTATGTTGCATATTACAATATTACTTTTCTTTCAAAATTTTAGAAGTGAAGCCAGAGGGAAAATTATGTCAGGATACATTTCCTGTTGTGATAAACAGCAGCAAAGATGCTTCTATGCCCCAGAAAGGAGAATGATGTTGAAGAAAAGTAAAATATTTTTGATTTATGGTTATTCTAAAGTTAATTAAATAGCCCAGCGTAGAACATACCTCTTTATCCTGAATATTTGGATCTGCATTGTTTTCCAGTAACACCACCATGCAGTTGATGTACCCTCCATAGGCAGCACACTGCAGAGGGGTTCTACCTGCATAGTCCTGCACATTAGGATTGATTTTATTTTCTATCAAGATTTGGCACACGTCAGCATTTCCTCCCAGGGCTGCCCAGTGAAGGGGTGAATGGCCATCCTGGTCAACCAGATCTACTCTTGCTCCTCCTGTAAACAAATACATTTTTGAAAATAAAAAGAAAATATATTTGAATGCAAAGAAAAGAATAAGATTACGTTCAACTAGAATTTATTTGGTAAATTGACAATTCAGAGAAATTTTTCTGAAAGTGACTTCGTTACTCAAACTATAAAACCTAAATCAAAATTAATTGGGAATGAAATAGCTTCAGTGAGAGTCAGGCATCTAAGGTTTTTTGCAAGCTTCTGAGTATCCCCTGAGATACTTTAGAATCTCCAGATTTGTCAAATGCCCTTGACAAACCTAGCTTTTATTTGTCTCAGGCCTATTAATTTTCAGTGAAACTTTTCTTTCTTAACAACAAAATCACTTTTGCAAATTAGACTTCAGATGAAATATCTTTTTAAATCTCTAAAGCAAACAAGATTCACAGTGTAAAAATGACTTTTGAAAAAAGCTTGATTTTTTTAATTCAAGCATGCTAAGACTCTTTTATGCAGATAATTAATTTCTCTGTCTTCTTGTAAGATGTAAAAACTCTGTACAAAAACAAAACTCCACAAATATAAAAACTTGACCCAACCACCAACAATGACTATCTATATCATATTTAATTAAACAGAACACAGATTCTGATAATCAAGCTTCTTGCATCTACCAAAGCTACATAGCAGAGGGGGTGGGAGGAAGGTTAGCAGGAGGTTCAAATATGCCCAGCAGATCACAGAGGGAAGCCCAGTTTTCACTAAGAAAGGCTGGTTAATGGAAAACTTGCAACTTGTTAGCCTGGATACTTCCACTGTCCATAAGTGGGATAATATCTCAAGTAGGAGGGAGACTGCTTCCAGCTGCCTGGAACATTTCTGTGAAGCTAAAATTACAGTTTTGCATCTAAGATAGCAATGTTCTTTCACCATACTTCTTAAACTTCAGCAGTTTATCTAAAACCGTGTACATTGTTAAATCTTTTTTCTGTCTACAAATAAAATATTGGTTATAAAAACCATCCAGATGAAAACATTAATGACTGAGGATTTTTGATAGCTACCTTTGTTAAAAAATAAAGATTCATTTAAATAGGCAAAAAGTCTTCAAAGCAGCGTAAAGATGCTTTCTCAGAAAAGAATGCTTAATTTGGTCTTGTTTACTGGAGAAGAAAGAAAAAAAAAAAGAAAGAAAAACAATGACTTGCTGGGGGAAGAGGTGGTTTGAGAGATGAGAATGTACTTGAAAAGCCTTGAGCAGAAAAGAGCTGTGAAAAGAACTATCCCAATTTTGAAAGTTTGATATTTAACACTTCTAGCCATTTTGCATAACACTCTGATAATGTTTTACATTACTTACAGACAAAACCTGCTTCAGGGAATTGATATTCTACCCCACCTCTTGCTGTTTATTTCCCAGTCCCACAGAAAGCAGCGCCAGAATGCTGAGCAGGTTTGTAAATTGCTAACAGCTGACCTTTGATGAGAGTTTGTATCACTTCTTTGTGTCCCATCTCACAGGCTCGGAAAAGAGGGGTGTGTTTCATGACATCCAAAGCATCCACCTGTGCCTTATGTTCCAACAGCAGTTTCACTGTGCTGACGTGGCCAGAAAGGGCAGCAGCGTGCAAGGCTGAAAGAATAAAGCAGCAGGGAAAAGAAATCACGACATCATGAGCTTTGGAGGTTCACAATTAGAATAGTCAAAATAAAAGTGAATTTCAACTATTTTGGGGGAAAAGGGGTTTTTCAACCACAAGAAACTGAAGAATCATAAGTGATCACTAACCCCATTTTCTTACCACACAAGGAAATTAGCAGAGAAACTGTAAGACCTGAAAGATCTTTCTAACTTGCACAAATAGGAATTTTAACCTTAACACCACAAAGATTGGGTTATACTAAGGATTTCTGGAAGGTTTGCAACTTCAGATTAATACAAGATAACATGATCTACTTCTGCCTCTGTTTTGTGACATTTCTTACATCACCCCAGTGCAGATGAAACTGTCTACTGCCAGTGAAAAAAAGCTTTCACTATTTCTTCCATGTTTTCCTGAAAATACTTTTTTAATCTCTTTGAAATAAGCAAAGCTGTTTAAAATAAAACCAACTCCAGATAACTACCCAGCTATACTTGCCCCCCTACTTTTTTTTTCAGAATTACTTGGAGAAAATTTTACACAAAATTGTGTAGCAAGGCCATCACATCTCACACATTATCTGCAGCACCCTGTTTTCTTCAGGAAAAAATAAAACAATGATGGAAAGACCAGATACTGCATTTTGTGTCATCCCTACAGTTTATGAAGTTCAGTTGCATGAAAATGATGCCAATTGATTCTGCATTCTCCTACTCTTCCATGGGTCTCCCTACCATCTCCTATTGGGATGTGTGCAGACTCCACTGAGTCCAAACTATCAAATAACAGAGAGCTACTTCAGATACTTTAGACCTCAGAGATAAAGACGTGGTGTCCCCCAAAAGGAAGCTGCCACAACCTAACACAGCATCCTGCAGGCACTGTCAGCTGGAGTTGAGGAAATGTTGAAATGCCAGTCTGACCAGTTCACAGTTCTTTATGAAGGAAAGGAGAACTACACACAGCAATGAGACTTCAAACCGATGGAGGACACATACTGATTCCACTTACGATTTGATTTCAAAATGCTTTAGATTATTTCCTATCAATCAAACCAGATAATGTTCATTCTCATACTGCTTTACATGTAGATTATTTCACAGATGATAAAATCAGAATAATTTAGAACGAAAACACAAAACAGTGCCATCCATAAATGTGCACTTAGGAAAGTGACTTCTTATCTCCCCATGAAATTTCATCAATACTCATCCTTGTTGAGAATTCAGTCAGCTCAAACGAGTGAAATGTGGGGCTGTACAGCACCTACATGGCTCTACTTGTTTAACGTAAAAACAGGCAGGGTCAGGATCCAGCAGAGGCATTATACAGAACAGCACACCACAAAGGTCAGCATTAGAAGGAACCGCTTCTTGAACCATAGCCAGAATATCAAAACAGGCTTTTTGTATCTGCCTGCTGCTGTTTTCCACTGGCAGCAGCTTCACACAGCTTATGAACTGGTGACCCAGCAGGCCCTGTTGCACAGGCACTACTGAAACGCACGGGTTGTTCGCAGTGTGCGTGAATCGAATCCCGCCGGAGTGTGCTGCCTTAAAACACATCCTCAAAACTAATAACTGGGATTGCGAGAGACAAATGAGGCACTTTCTACAAGAACTGGGGTCACAGCCAGAGACAGTAGGAGAAGTGCTGCCTTAGTAATTGAAATCAGGCCTTTAGGATGACACTGATGTTTAACTGCTGCAGCTAAAAGCACAGGGGCACTCACCACACTCGTGAAAAATATCTGTGAGCAGCAAGATCTGTGGGAGCTGAGTGAGTGGGTGGCTACCAGTAGAAATTTGACAAAAATGAGATCCCTGTCACTTTGGAGATTCAGATGGGCTTGGTTTTCAAGGTCTGACCTCACAGTAAACTCTAGGTTCTGGTTTTTGTACTGTATTTCTTACGAAGCCAAAGGCAGTAAAGCAGTCCATCAGATGACACATGGGGTGTGTATAACAATACAATAGAAAAAGAGCTGCTGTGTCAGCTTGGCTGGCTCTTCCCCCCTATCACTCATTCTGACGCAGGCATCTTGTTTCGCACTTTGTGCTCAATATTTTCTTGTAAGCCAAATTTTCTGTGATGGAGTCACGGTGACTGAAGAGATTCTTGGGCCGGCTGGTCACAATAGGCCCTTTGTTCAGCCAACAGCCAGAGCCCTCTCCATTGTAGGCAGTGACGGCAAAGCTATAAAGCTGCCCCTGTAATGCTCCTGCAGCGCTGCTCTCCGAGAGGAGGGAAATTCCTTTCCCTTGGTGTCATTCTCCTACACAATACCCAGAGTCTGGATGTTCTAGCAAAACTGAATGGAGAGCCTGCTCTTTTTAAGTAAATGCAAAAGGCTGCGTTAACGCAACATTATAACTGAGCTTAACTAAGTGGGCCCACAAAAGTCAGAAAAACACAACCTTGAACTCTCCTCAGCAACTGCATCCCAGGCAGGGTGGCATGTCCCCTATTTTCTATTAGTGCACAGTTTCCTGTCACAATACAACACTGCTTTTCCCTCACCGAAACTTGGGAATGATTAAGAACCTTTGGGAAAAAAAAAAGAGGTTTGAAATCAGGGAGTGATTTACCGGTGGGCTTCCTTTTAAGTTTACAGCTCACTCTAATGAAGCCCAAGCCACTGCACATGTTTGTACAATGGCAAAGTTCAGGCTGCTGGACAGCAAGCGACGGACAGCAGAGCTCCCCGCTCGTGTGCTCTACACAACCACAGCCTCAAGCAAATGGAAAATCCATTCATTTCCTTGGATGAAAAGCCCTACCACAAATTCAAGATTAAAAGGTGATTACACATCACTGCTACAAAAGGTTTAAGGCTGAAAGATAATAAACTCAACCACCTGAATTATTCAGGCATGAAATCTGCACCTGAGTAGTGTCAGGAACACAGTGTGTGACACTGGCTGCAAAGAAGGAAATCCTTTGTAAGGAGATTTGCACAGCGACTACAACTGAAAGACACTGGTGAGACTGAGAAAAGATGAAACAAGGCTAAAATTGCAGAGTATGTAGTTTGAAAAGCCATCAAACACGGAAACTGAGGTTTTATTCGTTGTGGTATTTCTTAAACTCGGAAAAGACAAACTTTCATAACTTGGAAAGACTGATTTTTTTGTTGTGTTGTTTTGTAAGAAAAGCAAGAATTTAAATAGAATTTTATGGTAACTGTACTTAGGTTTTTGTGTAAAGGCCCACTGTACCATGAAAGGAAATAAAAACCCACATTTTTTTAATATGAAAGTAATATTAATACATGATATCTTCCAAATCCTGAACTACACAACCCTGACATTGCATTTATTTACCATTTGTATGTTATTCAAAGTGTGATCTGAAAAGAGAAAAGCTGTTAAACTCCTATCTTTGTTTCTTGGTTGGGACAGATCTACGCTGCTAATTCCCTAAAGCTAAGCAGGCTGGTTTGTGTGTGTGTGTGCAGCCAAAATATACTGCTCAAGTATACTTTAAAATAAATATCTTAAAATTCATATAAACAAACACTGCAATATAGACTCTTGTTTGTTTAAAATAACATCATTTTCTTTTCAGGAGAAGTGCCCTCTACTCTACTATTCATGGGTGTGTGCTCTGACTATCAACTTAGCTATCATTTTACTACTTACTACACATATGTATGCATTTTTGCCCTTAGTTTTTAAATTGGTGACCTGGCTGTGACTGGGTAGTTCATGACCTCCTCCCACACAGCATACCCCTACAGCCTCCTGCAACCAAACCCCTCCAATTTATGCCCAATATATCCACATTCTCCTCTTTTTTTTTATTCAGATGTCAGCAGCACGCTCCACTACTTTTGCCTGGATTTCCACACTGTTGAATACATACACCTTTCCATCACTGTCTTTCAAAACTATTACTGCATTTTTGTTGAAAGTAATACATAGGTACAATATTTCTACCACAAACTCTTATAATTTTTCATTAAAGGAGATAGATTTATAGTTGCTATGGGAAATTTTTAATTTCATGACTTGCATCCTTGAATTCTGAAACACTGTGTTGTATACCTATCATTTGCTTTGGGAAGATAACCTGATGATAAACTTGGGACCTATCAAGTTTAACTTCTTGTTTGGACAACAGAAATGCAATAGCTTTAATCTCTATTACACCATCTTTACAAATAACTATAGTACTTACGATTTTCATGATGATAATTTAGCCACTTCACTGGTTAGTTCGCTCTATTTAATTTCTAAGTATTTACTGACAGGTTTTTTTAGCAGACATTTTCAGTGAGGGTCTTTTATGCAATTATATTTCATTTTATTCTCCAAAATACAGAACAGCTCCTCCTTTCCCAGGATTACAGATCTAACTGAACAGCAGCACAGCAGTACATTTCTACTTCATGCTATGTTTCAAATGAACTGGTCTAATCTGCACAGAAAAGATTTGTTTCTTTCTCACAGCAAGAAAAAGAAGTGACTCACATACATAACTAAACTAATGCAGAATTATTTTCAGGATTAAGGTACACATCCAGGAAAAGATTAATATAGCTTCTAACAGTGTTTTTTATTTGGTGGAAACCACACTGACTGGAAACATCCAGCAGCTCTTTACTGTAAAGCATCTTACCCGTGCCAGCGTATTTGTCTGTCATGTTGATATCAATGTCCAGCTTTAAAGCCAGCATAGTCCTAATGACATCATCACTGCCTTTGCCAGCTGCCCACATGAAGGATGTTCTTCCCTCAAGATCTGAGTCATCTTTTACGGAAGGATGTTTCAAAAATACTTCAACTGTTTCCTGAAAAGACACACAATTGAAATTAACATCAAAAGGAATCTTTAATTTTAATGTAACAGTAATGTCACATTTTAAATGTAAATTTAATTTAAATGTAACAGTAAGAAACTATTGTGTCTCATTTGGCTGTTTATGAAGCAAATCAAAGCTTCATTTCTCCTTGCTATATTTATAGAGAGCAATAGCAACAGGAGCACTGTATCTTCTGCTGTGACCTTTTCCTCACCAGTGCTCATACTGCATCCTTAACTATGAGTTTAACACTGTCATTTATTTCAGACTTTTTTCTTCTTAGTGTCAAAAATCAGGTGATTATCATAAGGAAGTAAAAGACACTGCAGTCGCTGTGAAGAAAGCAATGGGTAAAAGCTTATCAGCTTATCAAAATATTACTGTAACACTAGGATGCTAAAATAAAAATCCTTCCAAATATTCTCCTGACATAATTTTTTGCTCCAATTCTACTACACATGCAAATATTTCAGTTTGCTAAATTCTAATAATACGGCTATTTAAAAAAAATAAAAAATACTTTGGGAGTCAACATAGACTTGTTTACTAATATTTAATAATATCAACAGGTTACTAATTGCTGAAATGTTACAAATCAAAAATGATTAAGAAAACCTATACACCTGAGTGCAGGTTTTCCTCTAAGTTTTACACTAAAATTTCAATTTAAATCAAACCAAAAAGAATTATTTCTTCAAACGCTGTATTTGTGCTGAGCTCTCAGAAACATGCCCACTTGTTCAGCCTGCTGCTAAATTCTTAACAAGCCACACGGGAAAGAAAGGGAGAGGGAATCATGGCTGTCAGAAAAAGAATTAGGGGAAGATTTTTCCTTTTCTATCTAATGCCTTTCAAAGGTTGTGTGTTTAACAGCTGGGAAACATCTCTTAAGAGCCACTGATAGGCTAGCGAATAAAAACTAACACAAGTAGGTTTCAATATTTTATCTTATTTTTATATTTTAATATTAACACTATTTTATTCTTTCCCCATGTGACCCCAAAATAGCTCTCTCTGCTCTGGGAAGGATGAGAATTCCTTGGCTGCAAGGAATCAAATGTTTATAATCACAAAGGTGTTTAAATGCCTAAGTCCTATTGATTAGTTTGGATTTTTTTAAACTACAATTATTAAACTATTGTTTATAACTATAATATCTACTAATAATAGTTATTATTAAACTACTTATTTTTGGGGGGTTGGACTAGATGACCTTCGGAAGTCCCTTCCAACCCAAAACATTCTGTGATTCTATGATTTTATTTCATCTCTCTAAAGAAATAGGATATTTCTCATTTATCTTATGTTAATGTGATCTAAGATGATCCTAACAGCTTCATGAATTTGGGTCCATATCTGAACCACCAGTTTATTGTAAAAAGGTCCAGCCAGAATGAATGGAGGTACAATGGAATGGAAATAATGAGGAATGGAAGCATTAAGCCTTCCACACAAACCAGTGTGTGCTTCTGGCTTTGTGCACTCACCCTGACCAGCACCACCCCCCAGACACAAAGGGCTGCTCGTTAGGCCAGCAGCTCAGCACCCTGCCAGTGCTCTGCACTGCTGGAGGGCATGCACAGTGAAAAGCAGTGGGAAGGCTGGACCTTTTCAGTACTAAGGCACATACATCCCACAGACATAAATAAATAATTTCATTTTTCCATTAAGTTTAGCAAAACATGTCTTTCAAACACTCTTCTTTTCTAGAGTTTTTAGGAAAAAGTGGAAGAAAATCCCATAGTGCTGTAAGAGTTATTTACCAAAATGAAGTTATCACAACCTGAAACCAAAATGAAATTAAACTAGAACAGGATGGTTAAGAAATTGGAAAACAGAAGCATCAATCAGCTTAATTCTACATGTATTTTGTCAGGAAAAATCACATATATTTTATGTCTATTAAAAAAAGTGGAGAAAACAAAATGGAAAACAACGGTAAAGGAGAGAAGTAAACATGGATCATTTTATTCTGTGCTATCAAGAAACTCTGAAAAATATTAAACAATATTTTTGAATATTCAAAAGTAAGGCAGGGATATCCACATTTCATTTACTAGATCAATCTGTACAACTATGTGACAGAGAAGTACTTTATCTTGGACATCTCTGGAATAACTCAGAAAAAAAATGTGTTTAGTCCTGCATACTAAAATCTATACTAATGGAGCATCTGCCTTCACTTATGAAGTTCAAAAATTTATAAAGAACGTTTATTTGGACCTTCTGTGGGATCCATAAGCCATTTCAGGCAACCTATTTGGGCGGTTATATTACCTAACACCTTCTAGAACTTTTCCTTCTATAATAAGTGAGGATAAGTTAGTCTTAGAGAACAAATTCTTCACATAAATTAAGTGCTGCCTCAGTCTCTTCAGTCTTTAAAAAACAAAAATGTCATATTGGAGTAAGTAACCTGCAGAAAAACAGAGCAAGGAACATGACATTGAGTTAAGTAAAACCAAAAGCAACACAAATATTTATTATAAACACAAAAGAACAAACTTTTTTCTTATTATTAGGGACTAAGAAACATCAAATTTTAGCAGAGAAACACACCACACCTAAACAAACTTGGGCAGACTGAACAGAACAACAACATGGCTCTCAAACCAATATGGGTGTGTCTCCACTCTGTTGTTTGGCTATGTATATGGGATGTAGTGGTGGCAATTACTCAAGGATTTGTATGTAATTGAGGAAAAAAGCAAATAGTGGTGCTCAGAAATAACCAGAGTGGTACAGAACAGAGAAGCACCAGATATAAACAAGGGCTACGGGGTATATCACCAGCTAAAGGAGGCTTGCAGAGCTGAATGAGACTCTCCTGTTTGATTCTTCAGGAAACAATACATTCATTGTAAGCACATAAGTTGACAAAAGAATGTCTGATTCCATCACCTACTCTGTTTCCCCATAAAAATCTACAACAATGTCATAGTTTGGCTGGCTGCTGGGATCAAAAAAGGCAGTAATATAATGAAGATGTTTCATACAACTGAATGATGCCCAGAGAAAGCAAGCTAGTATGAAATATTTTTAGGAATGTATCGATATAGAAAGGAAAAAAAAAAAGATGAAAGCACATGGAGATAATCACCAGATTGCAAATAACAACATTCATTCTTTCCCGTGAGTGTGACTCAAATGAGAAAGAAAGGCTTTTACAACATAAATATTTCAGGCATGTGAGTCAGACCCAAATTGTAAATGTAATGGACAGTAATCAACATCAATAAAAAATTCTCTAAAAAGGTGTAAATTATAGACAGAGATTTGCTCCAATGAAAGTCTGAATTGAAATAATATCAGTATGGCCTTACTAAGACCACCTTCAAAAAAATCCCACCAAAGCCCCAAAACTCACTCTCAGAAGGAAACAGAAGGTGACAGTTGTGATATTAATATACATCGGCCAATTCCCTCTTTCAATAGTACTTTTGCATTTAAGGGTATTAAAATTTTACTAGTTTTATGAAGATTAACATGTGGGAAGACAAGAAAGACCCAAATTAGTATCCCTGATAAGAAAATGCTGCAGTATGTGCTACATAACAATGTTAATTAGGCACTAAATAGCTCTTTTAGTAAAGGGAGGTTATGAATAATACAACTGAAGAAACTTAGATGGGAGCTCTCAGCCTACAAAGTGTGGCAATAATTCAACTGTGAGAGACAGAGCAGCATGAAAAAAAGCCTTAAGTTCCAGAGCTTGAGAACTACTTCTATAATAACATCTATGACCATCAGTCATTAAACTGCTGAGTTTTAGAATTAGCTCTATTGTATCTGATCTTGCTCTGGAAAAAAATCGAGTATTCTACCCAAGTATAAGAATTAGGCTGCCTGAGAAACCAGTTTTATTTGTCATCTGAATTTTAGAAATACTTCTAAAATATTAAAAACTTTAAAAAATATAGTGCAGGCACTTGCTCTTTAGCCATGCTTCATGAGACAATGGCTCATTCATTAGAGCAAATATTCATACATTAATCACCTTCTTGAAGGCAAAGACTGGTCTGGCTGGTACTGAAGCAGCTGTGCAAATATGCCCACAGGTGAGCTTGCTCTAGATACCTTGTAACTGCTTCCCATTTTGCTATAATGAGCCTTAAAAAGTGAAAGCGCTGTAAAGTAGCAGGTGCCTTTCTGCTTTCTATTCAAGTATCTAAACGACTACTGTATGTTCTAATGCAAACATATAGATCAAAGGGCCTTTCTTTGCACAGCAATTTAGTTTTTAAAAATCTATTTTTAATAGTTTGAAATTAACCACATTTATATTATGTAACAGAGGAAAATTTTGTATTAAGCTTGTGCAGACAACTCTATGTTTATATGATTTTAAAAACAACTCAAACACTTTATCACATTATAAATATTCCAGCAAAATACATTTACTTCACATTTAGGGCACGTGCTACTTACAGCAAAGTTGCTCTGTGCTGCATAATGTAGGGGTGTTGCACCTTGACTGTCAGATGGGATAGTTCCAAACTTATTTCTTTCTAATAAGAGATGGACAATCTGTGCATGACCTGAGAAAAGTAATATAATAAAATCAGATATGTATCGAATCCTAAAGTTAAAACACTTCCCTATTAAAATAAAAAACAAGCAGAAGAAAGTGAACAGACTTAAATAAATAACAGTATGTTTGTGTTGTAGCCATTATAATCTGAATGTTAGACTTGATATTTGAATTATTAAGCCTGGCAAGCACCTTTTTCACAATAGTGTTCAAGATCCACACTCTGTATCCTCATTTTTGAGGGTCATTTGTAAACCAGAATGACCCATGAATAGCAACATGTGGAAAGATTTTCTATTTCTTCTAGAAGAAATCATTAGAGCACTTCCCTAAACAAAGCAAGCAGCAGTAGCTGGTCAGATAACTGTAATATTAACATGGCAATGAATGAACTGAATATTTCTAGAAAAAATGTATGCTAATTCAGCTGAGATGCTGCATTTGAGTGAGAAGTCAGTCAGTCAGAAGAAGTAAAGTGAACACAGACTGATCATGATGAGCATTTGTCCATCTCCACTAAAAGCTGGACTAAACCAACGTTGACAATTTCATCCTACATCACAATGTTTTACAGAAATTAAATGCAAATTCTTTACTTGGGTTTTATTCAATCAAACTTTCAACTGAAGATGTACAGCAGAATCTGGAGGCTACTCCACTACCAGCTGCCAGATCTGCAATAACAAACTGACACACACAACTCCTTCCATCAAACCAGATTAGAATGTTTTTAGATTAAAATCACACCATTTTGGAGGTGATAGGCAAATTTTAAATCCGCTTCACAGATGAGAAAACAAAGACACAATACAGTATACTGCCACTAAAGTCAACTGATCCCTTCATACGATTTCTCTCATAGGCATATACAGCTCACAGAGTATCCTAAAGATTTGGTATTTTAAGAGATACTATAAGGCATAAATCACATTAAAATACTCTGATTTTACAGGAAAAATCTGCCAGTATCTTGCATGTGGGAGGAAAAAAATAAATTTTACAGCTTGTTACTTTTATAGTTACAGTTGACTTGAATTACTTTAGAATAAATGAAAAAAAGCATGTAAACCTTTCTACTAGCAGTAGACTTTGTTTAATGAAAACCCCAACAATTACAGGATGCAGCTGCCTAACAGTTGTGGTCTGCAGCTTTTAAAAACCTAAGAGATGGAGCACTAGGCAAGCCTTCCTTTGTGAAACGGCACTTTCAGGCTTTACAGAAGTATCAGAAATGAGCAAAACCAGTCAACTTGGGTCAAACAGGATGAACAGTCATGGGCAGTATTTTTGTAGGGGCTTTAGGGTGTACAGGAAGGCTCCTTCCAGCCATTAAGACAAGCCTGGATCTGGAACACCACAACATTCTGTCACTTCCTACCAGGAAGACACTGAAAAGAAGAGGTGTAATGTTGCTGTGCTCTTCCCATCTCAAGACTGAGAAGTGAATTGAGGAGCACTGGAAGAAGTTGGTTCTGAATCCTAGCAGGAAAAACATAGAGGAGTTCTGAGCCTGGAAAAGCAGCTGTCTGAACTTTCAGGACGTGCAACTATAAAACAGGTAACTGAATTCTGTAACCAGGACTGGAGGTCTACCTAAGATTATCAATAAGAAAGAGGGCTTGAGGGAGTTGAAAAAAATAAATTTATTGGGTGCAACAGTAAATAAATTGGTGCAAATATGGATCTCACTTGGACATCAGTGCAAACATTAAAACTCAGTTCTTGAGGTCAAGAACTGTTATTTCTGTAGTACTCTTATTTAGAAGAGTTGTGACTTGGCTGGGAGTTTTTATCTACACAAAAGAAAAGGTAACAGGAGCAGCAATGCCCTGAGATGCAGTCACATGCAACCCATCACCTTTAACAGAGTATTTGTGGCTGTATCCATGCACTACTTTAAATCTCCTATTTAGTAACATTTTAGACTTTTTGAGACCTACATACAGCATCTAGTGTCTAACTTAAAAACAGAACTCTGAAAATTAACCACGATTTACCAGTCAGAAGTTCCCCATGGGCAGATGCCACCTAGAGACCTCATCAAGTTCACAAAGGACTCTGGAGGTCTTGGCACATCTTCCCTTGTTATTCCATATTGATTAGACAACCCATTTTTCCAACAGACAAAATTTCTCTCAAATACAATCAATTTCAAAGCACAATAAATTTTGCTTCTTGGACAGAACCAAGCGATAATGACTATTTCTTTGGAAGACTGATCCTATGACACTTAAAACGTTTCATAATTTCTCTCAAAAAATTCAATATCCCTACTTGAATGCAAATGCAAATCTGAGAACACTCTTCTTTCTTTTTTTTCAAATAAACATAATCAAACTACATCTATATTGTCACTGGAGTTGCAGTAACTCGCTCCAGTGAGCAATCTGATTCTTTTATTGGCATTCTTTGTCTGCAGTGTCCCAAAGGGTCATGGGGATGAAGCCTGTTAAAAAGGGAGAAGAGAGTGTTTGAAGATTCTTTCTTTTCATCCAGTACATGGTGTTTATTTCTTCCTCCTGCACACAGGATAATGGAAAATAGGAGGTCAATTTTCTAAGTATTAATTTTTGTGCCTGTCATTTTATGAGTTGCATTTTTCTGTATTTAGACTATTTATATTTAATCAATCAGGTTTTTGCCTGTTTTGCAAAGATCCAGTTTTGCAACCTGTAAAACTAAACTGTGCAGAATTCACATATGCAAGGTTATAATTTGCAGAGCATCTGAGTGTCAGGGTAGCAACCTGAACAGAAAAAAACATTCCATGATTCCGTGATTCTGTGAAAATGTATCTGAATAAAACTTCTTGTCAGGTCTGATTTGATTGTCATAGTGTGTTTGATGAAGAGCTTGTACTAGGAGCAGAAGTGTGAGCTCTGCCATTTTCTTGTTGCTGACATTATCAGATTATCTGTTTTCTTCATGGAAATCTTCTTAAATCACTTGTCTATTTTGTGAGGGGTAGTTTAGTAAACACTAGATATATGATCCATAAATTCATTTAACTGGGCAGATGTAAACTGCAATACATCACAATAGGCTGAAAGGGAACAAATGAGCAATGATGCCACTGTCAACCCCTCCACGTTGTGGAGCACTCACTTCCCTCAGACACCTCACAAACCCCATGTGATTGTCTTGCCCAAGGACCAACCACGGTTGCTAGTATCAATCTGTATATTAAATATTAGTAAAGGTTTTTTTATTTCTCCAGATAAAAAATAAACAGAAGTTCAGGTACTTTCTTCATGCACCCCAATGGGTTGTCTTGCATACATGCTGGGGTGTGCACTCCTCACTTCGGACACCATTTCTCTAGAGTACCAGTTGCATTTTTTACCTATGAACAAAGCTACATAGACAAGAATATCTCAATATGCTCTAATAGTTCTTAAATCACGAGCATATATAGCCTACTTTACAATACTTTTGTATTGTGAAGCTAAAAAGCCAGTCTACACACAACTTCTAATCCTGGTTTAGCAGATACTATTATTGTTCTAAGAGATAAGTTAACATAATGCCAGCATGGAATTAAATAATAATGATAAAAAGGATTAAACACCACAGTCAATTAATTATTAAATGACTTCAGCATTGTTCAGTTTACCCAGTAAGGCTGCCCAGTGAAGGGGAGTTCGAAACAAGTTGTCATAAGATGTCACATTGCAGCCTTCATAGGAGGTCAGGACATCAACCACTGCTACATTCCCATCAGCAACAGCAAAATGAAGAGGAGTTCGACCTTCATAGTCTTGCCAGTTAAGCAGAGATTCTGTGGGTGCAGCTTCCTTTAAAAAAAATAAATACAAAATTAAAAAGAGATTTAACTTCAAGAGAAAAACTATATACTCTTTACACACTTTTTTTTCTTTTAAGTCTTATTATAAGGAGATAAACTGTCATTCAGTAGAACACAGCTATACAATCAAATACTTTTGTTGTAGTATAGGCTATTTTCAAGTATTTCTTATGGATTATTTTTTTTTATACTTATTTATTGTACAAGAGCTGATTTCGGTACATACACTGTAGTTTTATCAGTCTATTGTGCAAGTGGCTCCTTACACAGATCTTTAAGAGACTAACTTGAGCTCTTGTGAAAATAACTAGATCCTCATACTTCATTTTCTAGGTCAAACACAACATACATATGTACACATTTTTCTCACAGGATGCTTCCCTTTTTGCACAAGTTAATCTTATAGCATTCATTATAATACTTTTCTAGCATTAAAACTATAAAATTTTAATTTTTTTCTAGCATTTTAAAGTCACATTATTATCAGAGTATTTCTAAAGAAGATGTCAAGGTCTCTAGCTAGCAGGATAGAAGTAAGTTAGAGAGTACTTCTAATGAATGCATCTACTTGTAAAGGGCTTAATTTTGAATTAAACAAATCTTCTAGAGCATCGTGATTAGTCACCTGAACACATGACACAGGCATTAATAGATATCTTGACTTTTCATCACATTTTCTTAAAAACAGGCTAAATTACTTTCACATCAGGCCCCAGGCTATATAGCTTCGTATTATGATCATTTCCTCTCTCATCAACTTTTTTCTAGACAGATTTCTTTGTGACTTCCTTTCTCAGGCAAAAGAACAGAACAGGTACAAATGAACATCATCTTAGCATTGCAGAGGTCTCCAAATTGCAAATATCACAAAGGTCCACGAAATACAACCTTTAAACTTCACTTTCCTGAAAAAAGAGGTATCTCTAAGGAAAATAGTAAACAATAAACCAATAGAAACTCAGGTTGCAGGACACCAAACATCTAGAGCAGAAGCAGAATGTCAAAACAAGGGCTTAAATAAACTATGTGGAGTAAGTCTGCTCTTCTGTCTCCAACAATTCAGAACAATCCACTGAAGTCATGAGAACCTTGTGCAAAAGAAAAAAGGAATGTAGTCTTAAGATTTTTAACTTCCAACACTAGAGTGGATTTTAATTCACAGTAACTGAGAAAAACAATCCTCCTGGAAATACAGAGCCACACTGTATGTTACTATATATATATGAAAGAAGAGGAAAAAATTGTGATCAGCGCAGCTTGTTAACAGTTAAAGCAAGTTCCTGATCCCTTTCTCACTAAACTACTTGGGATTTTTGCTATTGACTTCACTAGGCACACAAATAGCCCTTAAAATCACTTGTTTCTGCATTACTTGAAATGCAGTAACTATTACATAGAAAGCCAAATTCTAACAGTAAGAACAACAAATCAAGAAGCAGGAAGTCAGGAAATTCCAGAGTTATGGTTTCTATCCACATATCAATTGTCCAAGTTTGCACATCTATATGTTTTATTTAATAAATTAAAAATACATTTAGAGTTATACTTAACTATATTTCCTAAGTGCAAGCTGGCTAATTACTACTGCAGTAGTAACCTCAACTCTGCAACGCCCTGATTCTTTGTTTCTTGCTGTCTTATTTTCAAACAGTCTCCACTTAAATCTCCTAATATTTGATTAAATGTAAACATTTACATACTTTGCATACTGTATATAATGCTAATTAAGTTGCCTGTCTCACATATAAAACTGCAGTTATATGTATCAGTAATGTTAGCCATGTTTTGCTAGAGAAAAAAAAATTAACAGATGGAATATGACATATAGTTCATGACCATATCTAGCCATTAAAATAACAGATAATCTATTAAAAAAGAGAAATGTGAATCTCTTAAATAAAAATCCAAAGTTAACACTGTTACATGCACAAACCACAATAATCAAAGCATGAATAACACTTCTTTTAATAAGCATTCAAAAGCATTTATCTGAGCCACTACAGTGAAAAGTGAAGTTTTATGTTCTTCCCTAGCTCTAATAATTCCCAAGAGAAAGTCAACTGATAATATACTTACTTTCTGCCTACTCAAATAGCTCAGCAGAGGGAGTATAGAGCCCACTGAAAAAATTCAGAAGTGATCTTTTTAAGATTCTCTTTGTGAGAATCACTTTTAAGACTGACTAAAAATGAATGATGATATGCACACAAGTTATTACTGAAGTTCTAACTCCACCAGAGGAAAACCTGCTTGACCAAAATGGACAAAGAAGAAAACAAATGCTTCTTCGCTTTACCTAGGATGTATTGATGTAATCTGGAAAGCTAATTTTCAAGCCTTCTAAAAGCACAGTGTACTAAATAAGTGACATCTAAAACTCATGGCTCAAAGACTCAGTTCCCCAGAACATATCCCAATAACCAAAAGTGTTACTTTTGCAAAATGATAATCTTTTAATGACAAAGCCACTATTTATATTTTAGTCTAAAAGTACTCATGTGTTTTGAAATTTTTCGCCAATTATATTAAAATTTCTGAGGCCTCTCTCTGTCAACATTCAAGAGTATAATTTCTTTGGATTTTAGGTGGTTTTGGTGTAAAACTGGGTAGAATTAACTGTCAAACTGTATTAGCATTTTAACCACAATACAGAGAAAAAACAGAAGCTATGCGTTCTGCAGCAATTAGAACAATGGAATTCTAGGCAATAATGGAAAGTGTTGTATAAATAAACATCATGTCTCTTACCATGAAGAATAAATAAAGAGAAGAGATACAAAATAGACAGAGAGTACTAAGCAGTTGCTTCCATCATATTAATGGAACCTTATTCTGTTCTTTTCTCCTTAAATCTTCCCAACGTCTTTCATGTAACCAAGCACTGCTGAATCTGGAAAGGTGGAAAAGGAAGTTGACCATGAGAGGATCTCCAGATTAGAGTTTCTCTCTACTTCACATGTTTACTTTCTAAATATGTCATGAGTTCCATTTTCACTGTATTTCATGGATCTCAGTAATAGACATAACCAATTTCTGCATAACTGTCACTCCCACAAACCCAACCTACTACTTCAGCCTTCAGTTGAGCTCTTTTCATTATTGTTTATTTTGACAATCCCAATGGGGTAAGTACTATACAAACACCAAACAAAAAGATGACCCTTAATTTTATGAATTTAAAAACAAGAGACAATAAATGGACACATCCAGATAGCAGAGCACAGAAAAACAAGACCGTGTTTTTCAGCATCACAGGCTATGGTCTCAATTTATCAAGTCTTTCTAAAGTAGCGCTGGAGAATTCTGAGTAGGACACTACAGAAAAATAATTTTCTGGGGAATTCTTCCAGAATGTTAAAGATAACATGAGAGAAACAACAGCAGTGTTGTTTTTCATAATGTAGTCAGCAGACAACAAAGACTGGCAATGAAGATCGGCCAGTGGTAGATCTCAATACCTGACTGCTACCTGAGCCATGGCACACAGCTTACAGCTTAGAGCACTCCATCATGAAAGCAAATGGTTTGTGTTGGATGTGATTAAAAAAATGGAGAGGCAACGGTGACATAGTTGTAGGTCTTTTGCACTGCTACCACTACAAGACAACATTCTCATGAACTCAGAAATGCAGTTATGAAAGTTAAGACACAAGATGAAAAACTATAAAGTTACATGTGAAGACCAAGAGAGGAATGAGGATCAAAGGGGATCTAGAACTGGGAAATATTGCAAAAAAGTAGCTAGGAAAGGAGGGGAAGATTGTGAGCTCTGCTAGGTAGGTATCTATCAAGACAACTAAGAAAAACACTTCAGTTTAGAAAGAAGACAAGATCTTACTAAAGGATTAAGCTCAGAGGCACCACCACCACCAAAAAAGGTATTTATACCCAACAACAGGTACAATCAACAGACTGATTACCTAGTAACAATGTTTCTGTATCATCCACTTTTAGAACATATTCTGTAAGCTAAACTACTTTTTCATTTAAGCTTGTTATTATCTTACTCCATCAATAAGTATATATGGGTATAACTATTTGGAATATAAACAATCTCATTGATGCATGAAAAATCCTAGATGGAATCAAGAATACACTCTTTTAACTGCCAGAGGAAAAGAAAAGAACAAAAAATCTGGACATGATCATGGTTCTGTATTACCTAAATAGAATCTTTGAGGACACACTCAGCAAGGAAACAGGTACTTTTGACCATTTGTAGTGCATCTGGCTGGGATGGAGTGAACTTTCCTCGCAGCAGAAGGTATGCTGCTGGGTGTTGTATTCATGATTAAAGCTCTTGGTAACACACCCATGTTTTGGCCACTACTGAACAGTGCTTCCACAGCATCAAGGATTTATCTTTTTAATGCCCTGCCCTGCCCTGCTCCCCCAGTGAGTGGGCTGGGGGTGGGCAAGAGACTGGGAGGGGAGACACAGCTGGGATGGCTGACCTGACCTGACCCAAGCAATATTCCATACCATGTAACATCAAGCATGGCAAGAAAAGCTCAGGGAAAGGAGGAGGCAGGGGGGATGCTCATGGCTGCACTCTTTGTCTTCCCAAGCACAATTAAGTGTGCAAAGCTTTTTCCACCTTCCTGGAGTGGCTAATACCTGCCTGCTGATGGGAAGTAGTGAATAAATTCCCCTTCTTGCATGCAGCTTTTGCTGTCCATACTAAACTGTCATTATCTTCATTCATGGGACTTCTCACTTTGCTTCTTATTTTCTCCCAGTCTTGCAAGAAGGGAGTGAGCAAGTGGCTGTGCAGGCGTTCAGCTGTTGGCTGGGGTCAACCCACCACAACTTTTAAAAACATTTACCTTGACTGACTAATGTTTGAAATAAAAATCTGTATTTGAATACAGCAATCCTTACCTACTTTTAAGTTAATTTCTCTCTCTAATGTGGCAGAAAAGTAGATGATATATACAAATTAAACTTTGTGATAATGTTGTGACAAATTATTTCACAACTGAGTTCAAATTACAAATATCTTGAATAAACAGAAGTAATACAGAAATAAAATCACATGAATTTAACACTGGAAACTTCTCTAAAGCTATTTTTATATTAAAAAAATGTATCAGTAACTGTAAGATTATCAATGTGATTTGAAGGAAAGCAAAGCAAATTTTCATATGCCTCTCATAAGATCTCAACTTGCAAGCTGATGAGGCAAACAGACATATAAGTCACTGTGGTTAGCCTACAATCAATATGTGTCCAGTTCTGAAAGACCTTTGCAAGAGGATGATATATCGAGATTGTTGTGGTATGCGAGAAAAATTCAACTGAGACTTCTGTATCCCTCCACGTTAGGGAAATTCAGAGATTTCCACAGAATAAAAATCAAGGTAAAAATCTAACTGAGTACATGATTTGATTGTACTCATTATAACTGTCAGAAAATGAAACTGAAATATTGCAGAAAGGGAAAATATGTCATCAAGCAAAAATTATTAAACCTGGTACACAAAACTGGAAAGTCTCTCAATAAACGGATTATGGGCTGACTGGTAATTGATAAAATATTTCCCAAAATTCTGACTCAAAAGACAAAATTAAATTAGACTTTGTGGTACAGTTAACTAGAAATAAACTTTCAAATAATGAAGAAAAGACACACAACAAAGAAGTCAGTTTGCAAGATGCAATTGAGATGAGTAATGTGACCGGTCATTTTAACTGAGAGAACTTGCAAACCCTTCCTCCCTCCCTTACCCCTCAAATGAACAGTTACACACATCAAACTAATCAAGAGAATATATACAGTCCCTGAGTTAGAGCAAAGATATTCACCCACAGAACTCAGAAGAAACTTCTTTCAAGACAGCAAAACTATTTAAGATTATTTCTTTTAAAATTCTGGAATTTAGGATAAACAATTGATTTCATTCTCAAAGAGTCAAGGGAGTAAGATGAAAAATTTCAGAAGAATAAAAAATATTAAAGTAATAAATACAGAAATACATTTCTTACCAGAATACATTTCACTGTGTGAATTGCACTAGGGTCCTTGTTGTTAGCTGCCCAGTGAAGTGGGATTTTTCCTTCAATGTCAGGGATTCCAATATTTGAATCATGTTTTATGAGAAGTTTCACGTGCTCTGGGTTATTGTAGTAGGCACTCCAATGCAATGCAGTTTGCTGGAACACAATATGCACAAGTTTTACACATTGAAAAATTAATATGAAATGAAAGATGAAAAATAAAGTTGATTAGAACCTGAAATATGACTTAACTATATTCTCACAGAATGAATGAGATCACCTAGTCCAACTCCTCTACTCAAAGCATGGTGAACTAGAACAGGTTGATCAGGACACTGTCCAGACAGATTTTTAGTTATCTCCACAGACAGAGACTCTACAGCCTTTCATGACAACTCATTCCAGCATTTGATCTTCTTCACAGTAAAAAACCTATTTTTTCAGGTTTAAACAGAACTTATTATATTTCAACTTGTGTCCATTGCCTCTTGCCTGTTCACTGGAGACCATTCAGAAGAGTCTGGCTCCATCTTCTTTACTGCCTCCCATCAGGTATTTTTAAACAGTTGGTAAAATCACCCCTGACCTGTCTCTTCTTCAGGCTAAACATTCACAGGTCTCTCAGCCTCTCCTTGAAATCAGATGCTCCAATCTGTTAAACATCTTTGTGGCTCTCCACTGGACTTGCTCCAGTCTGTCTATGTCCTTACTGTACTGGAGAACCCATAAGTGGACAAAGCATCCCACTGGTGGTGCCGCCAGTGCTGAGCACAGGGGAGGGACCACAGGTAAAACCGCCTTTAAACAGTGGGTAAACGAGTAATCTTGTTACACCTCAATAAAGAGAGCTGACAGTGTGTACCTAAGGTGGGTGACAACTCAAAATCAGTGGAAAATATGCTTTAAAAAAAAACTGAACAAGAGGCCCATCCAGCTGAGGGATGTTCATCATTACACAAGCAAATCAGCACGTGGGTTTTTTTTTAAACAGCAAAAGGTTGGCACATTAACAAGTTATTTATCAGACACATCTCTCCAGCTGCCAAGCAGCAAAGGGTTGTAAGATGCAGAATGAATTTTATTTCCTATTTCTCTTCCTCCCTCATCCCTGCAAAATATTACATGATACTTTGATTTGAAAACTGAGAGAAATAACTGCTGCAGTACATTTGTGTATAAACTTATGATATCCTGGATTAACATCCTTGAACAGTGAGACAGGGTGACCACTCTATGAGGGTGGTGAGTCAATGGAACAGGTTGCCCAGGGAGGTTGTAGATGGATCTGTTAAAGGCCAAGTTGGATGGGGCCTTGAACAACCTGGTCTAGTGGGAGATGTCCCTGCTCATGGCAGGGGCGTTGGAACTAGATGATTTTTGATGTCCCTTCAACCCAAACTATTCTATGATTCTGTGATAGAATGTATGACTTCTCTATCATATCCTTAATGTCTCTGCAAAGGAGAAAGGCAAGGAGGAGTCCATTTTTTGTGTTTGTTGGTTTAAGCTGTTAGTTTAGTAGCAGGGTAACATAATACAATAGGACAACCTTTTTGTCTCCTTGGTAGTTCCCTGAAAGATTGTTCATTCTAAGACACAACTGAAGGGGCTGCAAGGGTGGATCTGATAACTGGCACCACAAACAACATAGAGGCTCACACCATAAAGCATGGTCCAACCATCACAGCCTGTTGGGACTGGAATTGAAAAAACTTCCAGCAGTAGAAATTTGTAATAAGTTAACAAATATTATTTCTTAAATGGAGCTGACCAGTATCCCTAGAAACTGTCAGATGCAATGAAAGCAAACCTTTTGATTACCAGGGACCAGTGTAGCCTTGGTTTATCAGCTTCTCACCTGTAGCCTGGTTTTCAGTCAGTTGTCTAGATGGGAGTAGACATAAAAGACAGTTTTCCTCTCTCATATTCAGGAATTATATTTGACAATCTTGATGTGCACAGTTGCAGTAAGGGAAGCGAATAAACTATGTGCCCAACAGGGTCAAACACCTTGGACTCTGTCCCTGAGACCGCCTTTCATCAACCTGAATTCCAGCTTTGCTGCTGTGACTACTTATGACACAAATGGGAATAAAAGTGCTCTACATGTTGTGGGAAATCTGGCAATGCTTTAATATTGCCTTGGAAATCTGCTAAACAACAGGCAGGGTTCCTAAAAGGTTTCGGCTGGTTTCCATACACCTTTGTTAATTAGTTAACATGGTCAGGAAGTCAGCATGACCTCTCCAGAATGACTGCTCTAATCATAGCCAGGGTTTCCATGATACATGTTAGAAGACCTTGGAAGGCACACAGCTGATTGCCAGGGCACAGCTGGTTCAACTTCACTGTCCAGAGGGGACAGAAGATTCATTTGTTGAAAACTGGGCTTGCAGCTCTCTTATTCTGCTTCCTAGATGATAAAATCAGATAAGGATTCCAGAGTTTAAGTAGTTACATCACTAGAAAGCCCAGTCTCCTTCTCTTACTGTGTCCTCTTGTGGTAGAATGAAAACCCATTACATGAGATATAGAATTATTATTTCCATTAAGACCAGCCTTGCTAAGCTAGTACGTTGGTTATCAGCTGATCCAAATACACTTGATCAGGGCACTCACATTTGAATCAGTTGTAGATTAGTACCTGGTGGGGAGAGTTTTTGAACCAGTTCCAAGATCACTTACAAATAGTAAGAAAGAGACTTTCCTGCTCAGTGCTTAAAAAGCCTCCACCATCAGTAACAGTTCCAGTTGCACTCAACACCTCACCTACCTTGCCAATGGGAGTTATACAATTGGGTTTTGATCTTCCTTTTGCTATCTAAATTCATAGTGTTTCACTTTTTGTTACTATATCCTTGCAGAAAAAATTTGGCTTAGGGAACATTCATATCTCTGGGTTCTTTGAAAGAAGAACTCAAGCACAAGAATTTTAAACCAGGTATTCACAAACTAACAGGTCCACAATAATTACTAGAAATCTGTCTACCAAAGGCAATGTGATTATCTCCCAAACAGAACACACATCAAGCATGCCAGCATGAGGGATGCATCTGTTTTGTTCAAAATGTATGTGGAAATACAAGAAATCCTTTACCTAGAATAGGTCACAACTGTGAAACTCCCATCCTCCTCATACCCTCCTAATGCTAATGGAGGCAACTGTTTCACATCAGTTTTAAATCAAGCACTGCTAAACACTCAAACTGAAGAACAATGCTGATCAGAGCATCTCAAAAAATACAGCTACCCCATGCTAAATAATGATTCCTTTTACAACAGGTCAGTGTGCTACTGTGGACTGGCAGCACCCCTCTGTGTGAAGACTAACAGTAAATCAGTTGTTTTAAGAACTGCATCGCTTGCTTTCTTTCTAAGATCCATCATCTCTTCTGGCTAGTCAATTTAATGATAGCCTTTTTTAACAAACATCAGTAGATTATCTCCTGAGGCTCTTACAAGTCAGTGTGCTTCTGAAGGAGGCTGGAAATTTTATTGATGTGGTAGAGCATGACGTGACTTTGCAGAGGGACATGAGACAACTCATGGCAATATATGTGCTATATGATACATTTGGAAAGTCACCTGGAGATTTCCTGGCCTTTCAAGTGACTGTTGCCACTACAGATGCAGAAAATTAGTCTCAAGGACTTTATTCTAAGAAGGTAGTAATGTAAAAGCTCTGAAGATGTTAAGATTACATTTTCTCCCGAGGAAGTCTGCAGTTTCACTAAACAATGTCAAATTGACTAACTGGTGCTCTGATGCAAAGTCTCATGCCAGAATGTCAATCAACTTCATCCTCGCATTCCTCTCCCTGAATGACACACTCATGCAAGCAACAGTGCATATGCATCCATAGCAGACCTTCTGCTGCCAATTGGTTCACTTTATGAGAATAATAATAACAACAACAACTCAATATTTTTTATCATCCCTGTCCCTTGACAATGGCATCACATTCCACCCCAGGCCAAAATGCCATGTAGGACTAGGAGACTCTAGAAATTATCCATTTTTACTTACAGAGATAGAGAAAAGGACAGTTGACCAGATAGATTTAGTGTAGGACTATTTTTACCTTTGGGTCATCCTTGTGAATAGAAGTGAAGGAGTAAAATTGAGCCCAGGAAAAAAAGGGTGTGGTGGTGGTTTGAAGGTGGTGTTCTAATTTTGTCTCTGTTTCATAGAATCATTAAGATTGGAAAAGACCTTCAAGATCACCAAGTCCAATCATCAACCCAACACTACCATGACCACTAAACCATGTCCTGAAGCACCATGTCTACACAATTTTTTAACACCTGCAGGTATGGTGACTCCACCACTTCCCTGGGCAGCCAGTGAATTTTTGATCACTCTTTCAGTACGGAAATTTTTGCTAACATCCAATCTAAACCTCCCCTGGTGCAACTTGAGGCCATTTCCTCTTGTCCTATCACTAGTTACTTGGGAGAAGGGACTGCTCCCCATCTCTCTACAACCTCCTTTCAGGTAGCTGTAGAGTGCTAAGGGTCTCCCCTCAGCCTTCTCTTCTCCAGACTAAACAGTTCCCTCAGCCACTCCACTCTGGAAATGTTCTCCAGACCCCTCTACAGCTTTGTTGCCCTTCTCTGGACAATAGTTTCTGGACAGAGTTTCTCACTATACAAAACTATTTTAACTGGTAACAAATGAAACTCATTTTAAGTTGAGTCTGGTTTGCCCATGACTGGTGATCAATTTTCCTGTTTTTA
This sequence comes from Brachypteracias leptosomus, assembly GCA_013401335.1. Lineage (NCBI taxonomy): Eukaryota > Metazoa > Chordata > Aves > Coraciiformes > Brachypteraciidae > Brachypteracias > Brachypteracias leptosomus. The sequence goes on along the minus strand of VYZX01014152.1, from coordinate 88,813 downwards.
TCTCAACCCATGAGCTTTTTTAACCTTTTCTCTGTCTGTCCCATGGAGGACAGGGAGTGAAAGAATGGCTGGGCAGGCATTTGGCTACTTGCCAAAGCTAGCCCACCACACATTTCTGAAAGACAGCACCTAAGGGCAGCTGTGTCAATAGCACCACCATTTGAGTGGCTCCAGTGCAGGGCAGAATCGATCACCCAGGGTTAGGTAGGATGTCTGCCAACAGCAAACCTGCATTCAGCTCAGCACCAGAGGAATTTTCTTTGGTTTGTTTTTTTAAACCCACCTTTGCTACTGACAAGTACTTTGAAGGCCTTTTGCGCAAACTTTTCTAGTTTTCTTATCATTAAATGATTCTAAATGTAGGGTTTTTTCAAGGAAGAAAAGCACATGCTATCCAGATTCCAGCAAGGATCACAATGCTACAAAAAGACTGAGACCTTAAAACCAGTGGTTTTTGAATCCTCTACTAGTCTATGTACTCTCAACAAGAATGTCAATGAACTCAGTGCAATGAACTTATAAATCATTATTGGGAAAACATTAATATTTCTAAAGGTGATCATTATAATACCGGTGTTAGCCACTATTTTGAAGACTCAGGAAAAGTTTGTTACGACTGAAATCGTCGTAACACACCACTGTTTGATGTAGCACCAATTTCTAAATTGCTACAAGTGTTGTCTTAAAAATTGCAGTATTTTTACCTTGTTTCTGTCCTGGGTATCCACTTCTCCAGGTGCCATGTGTTTTAGCAACAAAGCTAAACACTTTGGGCTTTTGTGACGTGTAGTTAAATGTAATGGTGTCATATCCTCTAAGTCCTTCTGCATCCAGTTTCCTCTGCGAGCCAGTAAAAGTTTCATGAAGCGGTAATTTCCCTGGGTAAAGAAAAACACCAAAAATTTATTCCAGTTTATCAAATCAAATGATGATACTGTTTAGATATATTTACTGTTGCATTACAGTATGTAATACACAACGATGTATGCCTAAAAATAGCAGCAAAACAGTTCTAAGCTTTGGAAACATCTAATGAAGATTTTTTGTTCAAAACCATTAACTCGATTTTCCAGTCTGTTTTGCTATTTGGTATTAGATGTACAACTTCCAGTAGCAGCATGTGTAATACTGAAAACTCTGCAATATTGCCAGAGTTTCCTGACAGTTTAACCTCAATAAACACCATGTAAAAATGGAAATAAGACCATTACTTGCTGGTTTCAGCAAGGTAGACAGTTATCAGATGAGGAATAAAGATAAATATGAAGAAAGATTACAATTTTCAAAATGAAAGTAAGAAAAATAACAGAGAAATATTCAGAGAGATAAAATGTATTCATCTGAATGAGTAACAAATATACAGAAAAGTATATTAGTTTCTTACATTTTTAAACTGGGAACTGTATATGAGTTTTGATTTACCATACGTGTGATAAATAGAGATGGCACAGCCAGCTTTGCAACACATTTAAAATACTTAATACTCTGGTCTTACCAGGTTTTCAAAAGAAATAATGTAGCAATGCTCCTGTGACTAGTAATTGAGGGTGGATCTCAAAGCAAACAATCCAGTTTTATTTCTCAAATCATTGAAGAAGCTAGTCAAAACTTAATGATATAATCATGCAATCATGAAGAAGCTGTAGTGATTTAAGCCAGCCTTGACTTGCTACTGCCCTTTGCTTGGAGGTTATTTTCGATACAAGAGAGATGCTACATAAAACATTTTGATGCTTCCACTTCAATACATTGGCTACTGGGTTTTTCAAGCCACTTTCAGCAGTTAAGTTTCAGTCAAGGACCAGTAACAGCTGGAGCAATAACTCATTAAAGCAAAACATTTGGATCTACCTTGTGTGATCATGTTTTAAACATCCTTATTCTTTCCCCACTCTAACTCTTAGTCATCCCTAAAGCAAAAGGAGTGTGCTGTCTCCCAATTTTGCTCATTGTCTCCCAATGTTTCCCAAAATATTAGTTTTTGCCAATCGCTTAAGTTTCGTTATGTTACCCATAAACATAATGAAAATAGAAAGCTCAGAAGAGAAGAAAAATTGTATTAATTTCCCCCATGCAGGGAAGAGCTGCAGCATTTGATGAAGCTCTATTAGAGTGTATACACAGGCAAGGTGCCACTCCAGTCAACAGAAGTCATGTCTTTAGATTTTCCTGCTTATGGAACTACAAGCAAATTATCAGATTTCAGTCTGCTCAATTACTTTATAAATCCTGTACATTAACTTAGTCCCTTAAGGCTGTCTTTGGAAAAAGGATGGAAAAAAGGTGACCGTGTAGACAAATAGAAGCAGTGCTATTGAAGGGGGGCATTTCAGTATTTCATAAGGTTCAGAATTACAAATTAGCAGAATGGTGGGGTGGAGATGGGCCAAAAGATGCCAGAAGCCCCCCCAGGATCCAGTGCCAGGGTGTAAAAATACTCTAGTTTCCTTTCTCATAGCAGCAATAGACATTGGAAAGACAGATTTTACATGTATTACTATTCAGCTCTTTGCCTAGTAGAAATGAAGAGTTGAGCTTTATGTGGGTAGAATGGATTTCAACAAGTAGACCTAAAATAAATAAATATGATTTTTTTCCCCTCCTACACTATTTAATTTTAAAATACAAAACAGGGAAAGCAAATCATGAACGAGCCTGGACAAAATAACCTCCTCCTGCTTCTACAGTTTATTGTCATTGGTCCTTGCTCTTCAGTGAAAGCCTACAAGAAAAGCCTGCCAAAAACCTGACCACAAACCTGCCTGAAAAAGCAAACTTCCCTTGTCAGAGACAGCCTGGCCACTGCACCCTTCAACAGCGTTCCTGGCGAGTAGGAACTAATTCCCTTTCTCCTGCTGGGTGCCAGGGAAAGCAGCACCTTAGGATTTGGTCCCTTTACTACACAGACGCGCATCAAGGCGCGCACCGAAGAAGGGGCAGAAGAGCACAATGTCTGCACAGCCACCAACCCACAAACAACACACTCAAAATAAATTCACAATAAATTTGGGAATGAGTTAGGGATGAGAAAACTCCTCATTATTGCCATTATATTTTACAGATAAATATAAGAAAAATTTGAAAAACTCAAAAAAGAAAAAGACGAGCAAAACATCGCAACTTATCATGATGTGGTTGGGAACTAGACTGGGGGAAGAAAACACTAAATAATTTGAGAGAATATTTATCTTGGAAGAAATATAGCTGCTTTTCGCCATCACAGGTAATAAGGCATTTGGTTTGTTTTCAGTATTTCCTGCTCAATGTGAATGCATACACAAGAAGTAATAAAAAAAAATTATTTTCTTTGGTTGATGGATACTTATGGGAAGATTTACAAGTATATTGTGCTTTTTGAATGAATTCAGTTGAAAAGAAGAGTGAAAGTTAAAATAATATATATAACTAAGGAAATATACATTTTTATTACGAGAGTTTCTTTCCCTATACTGTATTTTATTTTTGCTGTTACACATTTTTCCAGCAGCTACTACTATATTATTCTGCTGCATGCTTAGACACCAAAAAATCCCCCTCCTTAGGAAATGAAACTATAATAAATCACCTCATTCTGAAACACAAAAGATTCTGTTTCTTCCAAACGATTTAAGATTTGTTCTTAAAATACCACCAGAGAAAACACCTGCATTTACGTTACTTATTTGTAATGACCTTATTCATATTATTAATTCTGATTGTGGTTCTTTTCTTCAGTAATACCATGAACGTTGCTGTGTTCCTTTCTCTTGTTAGAAAATAACACCATTGCTATCAATGACAAAGGAAAAATTTCCCTTCCGTTGATTACTGCTTAAGTTTGTAAATACACAAGGTATCAACATGTCTTGAAGGCAAATTTAGGTCTTACTAGATGAAGGGAGGAAAAAAAAGTATATTTAATCTGAAAAGCACTTACTAGCTGAATTCCTTCACTTCTATAAAACTCTTGTGTATAGCAGGTCTTTCAGATTGCTAGTTTTTACTAATAGAAAATGCAGTTGATTGGCCTAAAGACTCCTGGGCAGTGTGAAGTGCTTTGGGTCAGTCCATGATCTCTTAACATTGATACTGTCTCCAAAATTATTCTGTTGCATTGTGAAAACATTATGAGCAAACACAACTAAATACTGGTACAGAAAACTCAGTTTCTGGTAGTCAAAACTTACTATACCCATTCTGATTCCTGAAATTCCTTTATACTCTATTAAAATTATTTTTAGCCAAAATACTCATCTCTGTATGCAAAATACAGCACAGGTACACAGAACAGCTGACAACTAGCTCCTGCATAATCTGAAAAAATCACAGAATCATAGAATGGTTTGGGTTGGAAGGGACCTTAAAGATCACCTAGTTCCAACCCCCCTGCCATGGGCAGGGACATCTCCCACTAGACCAGGTTGCTCAAAGCTTCATCCAACTTGGTCTTGAACACATCCAGTGTTAGGGCATCCACAACCTCACTGGGCAACATTTTTCCAGTGACTATCCACCCTAACAATACTACTAATACCACCCTAAATACTTCTGCTGTTTCAAAATGTCAGCCACATACACTCACTGCAATGGAGTATAACACATTTTTTGGTAGACAAATAATTCAACAAGCAATTGTTGCTCTGTCATCAGGTAATGACTTTGAAGAAAGTTCTGGACCCCATATTAAGTGCTAAGCAGTCAGAAAAAATTCTCTTTCCTGAATGTTTCAACAGAGAAAAGACCAATGGGAAGAACATCTTAGTCAGAATCAATGAATTTGCCAGAACACAGATTATCTCTAAAACTGAAAAACTTATCCTCAAATTTGCAAACTCGCCCAGAAAAAAACCTATCTAGTATTTTCAATAAAACTCTAGTGCCAGGAACAGGTTCCAGCAGAAAACTGCCAGTAAACTCTTTTCTACGTACTTTTCTACAAGATAATGTGTTTATTTCCTCATCCATCTAAAGCAGCTTTTTCAAACTATTTTCTCTCTCTGGCCTGTTGAGGAGGGGAAGTGAGAGAGCAGCTGGGTGAGCATGTGGCAACCAGCAAAGGTTGATCTGCTCCATATGGTCACCTAAGTGAAAGACTAAAGAAAAAAGGAGCTCTGTACTGACAAAGTGTTGTTATGATTCTAGTTGTAGGCTAATACTGAAATTTCTGATGGTTGTGTCACCAAAGCACTAAAACCATCCTTCTCTTGCTTCACGTCGTGCCACTCAATACAGCCCAGCACAGCCCTGTGCCTCAGAAGCTGGTACCTGCACTCAGCAGTGGGAAGATTAAGGAATGAACATTTCTTTTTCCTTTCCTTGGATCAGTGGCAGGCCTCTTCTTCCCTAGCAAACTATCGGAGAAGAGGAGATCTAGGATGTGGCTGAACCTAATGTGGACATGTGGGTACAAGGAGAGGGAGGGACACCAGCATCACTGTGTAGCCACTCCAACAACTAAAGCCCTTCTGGGCCAGGTGTCAGCAGACACAAGTTCTTACTGGTCAATTGTCCAAAGCAGTTCAGTTGTACTGCAACACTTAGAGCAATCATATCTTCATATTACTGTTGGGAAGGTTTGAATAATGTTACCCACTTCTACTAGCTGGCTCTCTGGTAAGAACACAATAGACCAACCAACCAGACATAGAAAAAACCCACTATCATAAAAAAACCCCAAAACAGCTGTGCAAATATTCCAGCACCTAAAATGAAAAGGAGGGTTTGGCAGACATTTTTGTTCCCCACCTGATATCCAGCAGTATAAGAAAGATTCAGGATTGTTAATGGATTTTTTAATTTACCTTTAATTTACCTTTTTAATACACGTAGATAATTTAATATATTCCAAGACACATTGTTAAAGACTGAATCTTGGACTACCACAGAGCTAACAACTACTTGCTGTAGTTCTTGTTTCTTGTGAAAGGTTTTATTCCTTCCAGAAGTTTCTTAGCATACACAAGTGTTAACCTCCCTAACAGGTGACAGGATGTTGTCTCCTCAACTGTGAGATATTGCACGTGTTCCCTCTGAGATCCAGACAGATTCCCCTGTTAGCAGAGAGGTCATGTACAGTGGTCTGATACGTCTGGTAGAAGCCTGGCAATGTCACCAATGGCAGTTGGGATCATTGCTCAGCTATCAGGAGATAAAAGAAGGACAACAACTGGAATTAATATTTACTAGGACCATCTTACTTCCTTTCCAGTTAGCTGGCTAAAATCTGATGATTTTCTGATTCAGAACTGTAAAGAAATTGAGTACAGTTCCTGCAAAATGTATAAAATATTCTTTCTGTGAACCAAAATCAAAGTCTGTAACAGCAATAGAGACATTTACTGTAACAGGATCATAGAACGCATTGGGTTGGAAGGGACCTCCCAAGGTCGTCTAGTCCAACCCCCCTGCAGTCAGCAGGGACATCTCTAACTAGACCAGGTTGTTCAGAGTCTCATCAAGCCTGGCCTTGAACATCTCAAGGGATGGGGCCTCCATCGCCTCTCTGGGCAACCTGTTCCAGTGTTCCACCACCCTCATATAAAAAACTTCTTCTTAATGCCTAATCTAAATCTACATCATATAAAATATATAAATATAAAACCCCAGATTACTGACTGTTGTTATGTAAAATAAAACACCATCTGAAATGGAGAAGACGTTATCATCTTAATACCAAGAGCACTAAGTTTCATCACAGATGTCTCCTGGATAACCATTAAGTAGATAAGGGGCCAAACACTCTTCCAAACTACAGATAACACCAAAGAGAGTAGACAAGTACACTTATTAATAGAACAGGAGCCAATCTTCTTAATCTGTTAATGTTCCTTCTCCTTATATTGCTTCTACTTTATACGGCTAAAGCCTCAGGAAACCAATATCCCTCTCCCCCAAATAAAATTCTCCTGGGCACATAATGATGAATGACGCTTAAGTATTTTGCATAGCAAACTTAAGTATTTCAGAGACGTACAAGCTTGCTTTAAAGAGTTCACTTGGGTTCTAGAAACATTCAGCTGATGGACAACAGGGCTCTGTTACAATCTATTTCCCTTCTCATCCCACCATTTCTTGGTGAGTTAACTTGGTCATTATATAACCATTGGCTTTTACATGCTGATTAACCACTTCTCCTACCCTCTATCTAGTGTGGATAGATCTCTGAGGTTGCACTTTTCATCTTTGGATTTTAAAACATACTACATAAGTAGATAAATAAGGACACAAACTGGAACACAGGAAGTTCCCTCTCAACATCAGGAAAAACTTCTTTACTGTGAGGGTGACGGAGCCCTGGAACAGGCTGCCCAGAGAGGCTGAGGAGTCTCCTTCTCTGGAGACTTTCAAAACCCACCTGGACATGTTCCTGTGTAACCTGCTCTAAGTGAAGCTGTTTTGGCAGGGAGGTTGGACTAGATGATCTCTAGAGGTCCCTTCCAACCTCTACCATTCTGTGAAATACACCACCATTTTATAAAGGAAGAAACTGAGCTGTACAAGATAAGGCTGAGAGTCAGAGGGATATGTGCACCCTTCCAAGCATCAAAAGCACATCCATAGATAGGCTACCATCACCTTGTCATCAGTGGGTTAAAAGGAGCCAATACATATTGAAAATTGCTTATTTCCCTATTCACTGCTGAGACCACATTTTCATAAAGCATAACAATTCTAATCCATGTGAAATATTTAACATGACTTGAAAGACTGATTTGTAATAATTTATAATGTAGCACACACGAGGTGACTAGTGAAGGCTAGAGCACAGCTATGCTTGTTTTTTGGAATACCTACAACAGACTTGTGAAGATTTAGCTGACTGCATGGGTTGCTAGAGAACTAGGAAGAAGGCAGCCCAGCATCTCTCTATAACCTCCTGCTAAACACAGCAGGGGTCACTGAAACGACTGCCAAGTTGTTAAACTGGGAAGATGCTACTTTGGCTCCAATTCAAAGTTATGCACCTGCCTTCCCAGGACTGGGAGCAAACAGACCAAAAGAACAGAAAATACTTTACAAGGGATCCTTACAAAGGAGGTGGTTTTTAAGGGCTCTTTGTTGCTGACAGCCATAAGCACTGAAGATGTAGTCAGGGTCTGTACTTCCAGCAGAATAGAAAGCTTTAGATTATTTACAGATAAACCACAAATTGGAACTGAAGGTTAACACTGACTCTCAAGGTTACTAAAGCCAATTCTCTAGCACCATAGGGAGTAAGGACATTTAATCCTTTAAAAAAAAAATCACAGAGATTTCTTTTAAGTGGAATTACAGTGGTTTGGATTTTTTTCCTCATTTCTCTCAGTTCTGGGCTGGGTTTTTTTAGGCTTTGTTTGTTGGTGGTTTTTTTAAGAACTTCCCCCCACACACACTTCACTCTTTCTACCTATGGAAGTACAGTGCAGGTTTTAAAATCTAAACAAGTATTGGTCTTTTTATCTTAATAACAGAGGATAAACTCTACATTTTCCCAAAAATACCATCAGCTCTCTGCACTCCTAGTTTGAGCTCACTCATTTTGAGCATAAGCAAGCAGAGATTACAGAGCATGCCAGGAGAGGTCCCACTAAGTCACCTGCTGAATGGCAATGATACTTGTCCATTGCTAGTCTTGTCAGATATACCCATATACTGCATTTCCCTCCTCAATTAAGCACATTTTCCAATAAAATAGCACATTTATGTTCCTCTCAGTAATTTTCAAATAATAAATTAATACTACATAGAACAAATTGTTTCTCCCCCCTCGACTTGCATTTTGGACTATCATATTTCTAACCATTTAAATTGCTTTCAGTAGTCTCACACTTCTGGTATCCCTGACACTCAGCCCTGTCTTTGACTGACAACGCCTCATCTCACGTCGCTCTGACGTATCCTTAAGGAAAGTACTACTTGTGATGCTAAGGTTGTTAATGAAAAATATTAACTAATACTAGATTCAAGTGCAACTGTTGAAGAATTCTAGTGTACTCCTTCTGATCTCACTGTTCATATTCCACTGCATTTGTTTTCAGTTCATTATCAAATCCATTACCATGCCCTTACATTTTGTGCTCTAATTTCCCATTTAACTTGCAATTTTCCATGTAGCACTACAGTAAATATTTTCGTACTGGCCTAAAAATGCAACCTATTGAATTTATTTCTAGAAAACTGGCTAGCAAAATATCCAGTTAGCCTGGAAGAAGCTACTGCTGACAGCATGGTGCACATCTAGATGGGGCTCTGAGTAACCTGATCTAGTGGGAGGTGTCCCTGCCCATGGCAGGGGGGTTGGCACTAGATGATCTTTAAGGTCCCTTCCAATCCTGACAATTCTATGACATTTTACTCAATTTTCTATTTATGTTTATATATTTATCCTTTAGAAATTGATTTTAAATTTTCACATGCTACTGGGGTCAAATAGGCTACTTCCCTTAGCTACTTCTCCTCCTCTTTAAAACATTATTTACCAGTGTTCAAAAATGTTATTGAATACTCTGAATTCTGCAATGGTCAGACTCCCAAAGAATGTTTCATCAATTAAAACTCTTTTGCACCTTGCCCCTGCTGTTTCTCTACTGTTAAGATGAGATTTATCAAAATCAGGCACTAAACACTGACCACAGCCCCTGCCAGAGGGCCCTGCAGTGACTGAGCCTGGTCAGCAAGTTCAGAGCAGGCTGCAGCAAACTGCTGAAATAAAGCTCCCTAGTAAATCAGAAGGGTGGAGGTCAGTCTGTTTAAAGGGGTGCATTCAAAGACAGCAGAGGAGTAACAGAGCAGCAAGTCCATCAGCCATGGCAGTAGGGATTTCAGACTTGTGATAATTATACAGCCCATCATAGTTTAATAATTTATTAGCTTATTAAATTTTGATTTTTGAAATATATTCATTATTAATTAAGCAGCACTTATGTAAGATGTTTTAGCACAATTTTCTCAGTATTCTTTTGTGAGAAGAGAGACTATTTAACAATCAATAACCTTTCTTCAGAGGAATGTAATATATAATTCAGCTACTTTTACTCTTTTACAAACAGAACAGCATAAAATTATTACAGTTTAATTAATTGCAAAGATAAAACAGGTCTGTTTTTCTAATAGTACACCAACTGGAGTATGGGTAGAGATTATACTTTTACTGTCTTTAAATATTATTTACATTTTCATTTTCCTTTTTAAATGCATAAATCATACTTCTAAAAGTATAGCTGGATATATAACAGTTGGAGAGCAGGAAAACTACTTATGTCACAGATTATTACCATATTCACTTATGTCTACTTGTTCCTTTGGTTTACAGCCAGTTTGGGGCAGAAAGAGAACTGAAAAGATATGTGTAAATTTAGCACACCAGGCCACTGATCTCCTTTTCCAGAGAAACGCATTCTGTCCCAAATGTACTAGTTTTTATTCTAAAATAACAAAAAAAGTGAAATGAATTGCTATGATTTTTTTAACAGATTAGGTTTTCAATCTTTTAAACACAGGACTCCTTAAAAGTTGGAGTTAGGATTTAATCGTTGCTCATGTACAAAATACAGAACTGTCTACACTTAATAGTGACATGTGAGTTCCTAAAGTCAGGATAAATCTATACATTGACAAATAATAAATTGCATTGTGCACTCAGGCACCCATTGAGGTAAAATATGAACAATATGAAAGTCATTCAGATTTTAGCTTAAAAACCAAATGGAATATAGCAGCCACTTTGCACTACATTAGTGTGCTTTGCCAACAGCTCGGCACAGATGCTGCAGCCAAAGGTGAGAGCAGCTCTTTGCTCTTAGGTGCTTCCAAGAAGCAGTGAAAATCAAAAAACTTGAACTCCTTAATTGCTGGCTAAGCCTTTAAAAGGTAAACATACACAAGAGCTTTCCCTATATAACAAAAATGGCAACTGAATTTAACCTCCTTATGTTCACAGAGTGGAAACTGCTGTCTTTGACCTACTCAATCTTACAGAAGACAACCCCACTATATACCCAAACATCCTCACTCTCTCTTTCGAGTGAGTAGGAGCTGAAGAGGGGATGCTTCACCTCATAGATCAACATGGTCACAGATTTTCAAATTCCGAGAATTTCAGCAGATTTGAAATAAAAAGGGCTGTGAATGGGGTTTCTTTAGAGGTTGTTTTATCCGTTAGTATCCCTTTGAGAAGCAGCAAATTCTCAGAACATCAGAAATAACTTAGAACGACATGGAGCATATGAAGGACTTTGTCACCAACACCTGCCAGTTTTAGTAGCTTTTCAGGGAACAAACTAAGCACTTACAAAAACAGAAGCTGTGACTATCATACTTCTAATCTGATATATATAGGAACAGAATATTGTTCCAAAAGCAACTGATATCCTTACCTCAGAGGGAGCATTTTTATATGCTTATATTACCAGCTAACAGCCAGAAATCTGCCAAGAATTCTTCAGAAGAAAAGTTATTAAAGTAGAGACTAGCAAGTAGACATATTATATAAATGCAAGTAAGAATTATTTAGATTTATAAGTTAACAACACTTGTGTCTTGAAAAAATTATCTATGCATGAAATAGTGAAACTTCTTAATTTTTAATACACTAAAAATGAATTAAAAGTGCCTGGTTACAACAGCTATAAGGCCTGTAAGAGCTACCCTTTAAATGTTTATGGCTGCACTGTTCTTATACTTCTTGAATATCAGGGATTTTTTTTAAAGTTCCTGGGGGAAAAAAAAAAAAGTAAAATCAATATAGCTACTTAGAACTTCAGCTTCCAGTTAAAATTATAAAGTCATCATCAAAGTAGCAGGTTGCCTCTCTGGTTATGATGTGCTATATTGCCACACAAGCTCAACACAGAATACTCTTATGTGAGCAAATAAGCTTATGACAAAGTTTGTATAAAATTTTAAATGTTAATACAATTCAATATATTTTAAATTTCAAATGCTATATCAAGAATACCCAAAATTGGAATCACAGACAAGCTACTAATAACTTTTCCCCATCTCTGCCATAATAAATGTGATTTTGAATTGTAAATCATGAATGGAGAAGGAAATTCTATTTTATTCATAAATCTTAACAGTTGGATTAATCATTCTTCATTAAAACATAGCCAGTGCAAAAAATACTGTCACTGCTGAATGAAACCACACCAAAAGCAAGGTCAAAAAATCCTATTATATCACAAATTTAAAGTAAGGTGATTGTATTCATCAATCTGATTGCAAACTCCTACAAAACAAATACACTGAAGTGTTTCTCTTAAACATAACAGTTACAAGGACATTCTCAATCCTTTCAAATACTCCCCTCAACCTTTGGGACACACACTTGGTATGCTGGGCAAGAATTAGACACTGATATAACATCTAATGAGACTGAGATAATAACTCTTAGATCATATTTTTGCATACAGCCTACCTGCTGTGGTAGTCTATACAAAATACATCATAAACAAAGTCTGCAGAGGTAGCAGAGAAACTGTTCCTCTCTGTTCTCTGCACTCCCTCATCAGCTGGCAGAGGAGAGTCAGAAGACCTGATTTCCACATGTATCTTCAGCAGAGCTGCTGCAGAGTTAACAGAAACAACCCCTCTCTGAATAGACAGGGAAAATATAATGATGTAAGTTTTATTAATTATAGGGCATTAAACCAGTATTTCTTCTAGCTCTGGAATAACTCCAGTCAAAACCTGAAACCAAGCATTTTAGGTAGTTTTAATTTGAGCAAAACTAAGCAGTTAGACTTTGATTAAAAATGTAACTGAAAAGTTCAGTAAAAGAAAATCTTTAGGATTCTTGTTTTAGACATAACCCTTAACAGTCATCCACAGAACTAAAGCTTTGAAAAAAAATTCTGTAAGCAATTTATTACCTCTGTGTGGACAAGGATGATGCCATGTCTTCTACCTAACAAACCACTGGCAGATTTAAATATATGATGTTTTGCTAATCCTCTCAACTCAACCATGGCAAAAACATCACTGATTTTGACATCGGTTTTAATCTCACGAAGTACCCTTTTAGCAACTTTGTTAGCAGCATCCTAGACTCAAAAATAAAACACTCAACTGGAGGGAACCTCTCAGACAGCTGAATAGAAACTGTATTTACCCGTTTCCAAGCTGAACGTGTTCATCTGTCTGGCAAAGCATCTTAGGCAATCCATCAGCCGAGAACATCAGTAGGACTGGAGACCAGTTCTGGCTATCAGACATTTTGACTGAAAACAAGGCTGTGTCTGAACTTAGAGCATTTCTCCCTAAAGCCTCCTGCAAGATTGGCTTCAATATCTTGGTTTCCATAGGAATAGACAGAACTATCAACTGGCGCATAGTCAAAGAACACAATAGAGAAGACAACTGACCAGTGCTATAAAAGCCAAGGTAAAACTGTTTCCCAGCATAAGCTGAAGGAAAATAGGTGTTTGTATCTTACAGCCTTTGACCTCATTTATCCATGGTCTGTACACGCTGTTTCTGTGTAGCATTCTTGGCTCTTCAGCTCTAAGTTTTATGGTCTACCTATAGAAATTAGTGGCTTTCATGTAAAAACCACTTCAAGGATGAAAATGCAATTAGCATTCTCATTTCCAGTTGATCTCTTCCACTGCTATTGAACTTGTTTTCCCGTCATGTTCTTTGGAAGTCATTCAGGCAGAAGTACCCACAACACACAATCTCTGGGGATTTACGAGAAAACCCGAGACACATCAGCCATATTTACAGGATCACTGCCCACCTCTTCATAAAGAATCAAGGATTAAGTTTTCAAAAAATGCTGTGATTTGAAAGATTTGGCAGCAAGCACTGACCCCCTCCTCCCCAAAATTACAAGTACTCAAAATACATGTTACATTATTTGTCTTAATCTCAATGGCTTTAAGTTGAACAATATCAAACCAAGAGTATTGTTGAAAAACTAAGAAAATATATCCCTGAAATATATGTCTTTCTCTTTAAAAATGGCATTTTCATATACTCACATTCTTCTCAAAGCCTACTAAAGTTTTGATTTACGTCCATATTTATAATGTTCTTTCCCTTTTTAGTAATAGTCTGTATACCTTATATAACTGGTATTTTGCAGATGTCCAAGTTTCTTATTGCCTAGTTACATATACATTACCTAATGCCTCCTAAACTGCCCACCTCTCTTCTAGAAACATGAGACAGGATGGTTGCTCAAAAGCAGTTTAGCAAGACAAAAAAAACCCAATGAACCTCTGTTATCAGCTTACACACAGAAATTTTTAAATTGCATAAGCTCATACAGGATGAACCTGCATTTAGACAGACTTCATCGGATTTTCCATTCTTCTCAATACATTTATACACTATGTCCAGACTTCTATTTAAAACCTAATAAAAATTACTGCTATAAAGAACAGTATTATCCATGACAGAATTCTACCTGAAAATCAAGCCCAAATGACAGCCACCCATCCAGCCCAAGTCCTCACTTTTTACCCTAACTTTGTGCAGTGCTTTCTCACTCTGGAAGCAAACTGGTTGTCACTGCTGCTCAGCATCGCTCTGACCAGTGCTGTGCCCCTACTGCCCTCTAGTTCTGCACCCCTCTAAGGGCAGCCTGTGTGATGTCCTTACAGACCCCTGGAAGCAACAATGCTTGCAAAATGAAAACTTTACATATAGACTCATTTTTGAGCATATCTTCCCAGAATTTTTGGGTACGATGTTAACTGTTGATTTATCTGAAAATAAATCCATGTCTTTTAATTGATTTCAATATATCTCAAACATCTTAAGTCCTATAACAAACCACTCTGTCAAATAATTACAAGCTACATAGCAAATTCTATTTCATGAGAAAAGTTCTCCAGCCACAGTGAGGTTTCCAGAACTGTTACAGAAGTGGACAGAAAACCCATAATGAAAATAACCTGCAACAAAGGTAGGTTTACTTTAAATACTTATTGAGACACTTGAGGCTGTTTTTATATACTGCAAGATTTTATAGCTTCTACAGCCACTATGGTGAGATTTAAAATGAAGTCAGAATCTACCTACAGTACCAGTAAATAAACCAAAGCCTTAGTAAGCTGCTCAGACTACACCCTGGCAGTAGTAGTAGTACTAGATTCACTTCTCTTTGTTCATACTATAGGCAGTTAAAATAATGATTCAAGCTTGGTGTTTCTTAAAATCTTCCCAAATCTATACCATACTAACAGAAGATTGAAAATACATGTTCTATGCGTGTATATATATTTATGATTAAGTGTTCCATTTAGAAGGCTGAACATATACAGATGATATTCATAACTTAAATCACTTAATATTTCAGTAGAAATCATTCCTCACTAATAAAAATTGATAGCATTCTTCATTAATTCTTCATTCTTCATTAATAAAAAAATGTGTAACAAAAAAAGGTTCCAAACTGTTCTACAAAGAGACCAAAAAATGCTAATTTTAAAAGGTAAGTTAAATTCATTTTGCATTTTATGAAATGCTGTCATTAGCTGTTGCTTTCCAAGAAACAACAGAATTTGCTTATGTAGTTTATAGATATCCATTCTGACTTGCGTGTGATTCACCTAATTCTCTTTAATCAACAATTTAACTAACTGTTTACAGACAAAGAGAGAGACAAATGAAAGATTAGTGCTCCTGGAGTTTGTGGCTGACCCTAAGATCTGAATTTATTTTTCAAATACCTTCTGTGGCAATAGCCTTGCATGCTGAAGACATCCTATCTAGTATACTATTGATTCAAATGACAAGCCTGAGCATCAGATTAAGGATGTGTCAGACACCTGATAGAAGATTCCTGGAGAATTCAGCAGAAAGGTGTCCTGCTTCAAAATGATCTATTGCTGGTACTACATTTATTGAAGTGTATGTGGAAACATTTAACACAGAACTAATTCACTTAAAATTAGAATAACATTTATAATTAGTGAAAACAAACGCCTTTTACTTTTTACTAGAGAAAACCCAGAAAAAGTCACCTCATTCAAGCAGACATCACCGAACAGCTCACAAAACTGAACTAAACCAAACTGCTGAGCTAATACCACTGATAGTCCTGCTTTAATTCGTCAGTGCCAAATCTGGACACAAAGAAGTAAGTGGTTTCTCAGTCCCAACCACGATATTTCTGCTTGTAACCATTAAAGACCAGTTGTGAGGTCAGCTGCAGAGGGGCAATTAATGCAAGAATGATGTTTTAGAAAGGACACTCAAACAGGGAGATGTCTTTGCCCATAAAGATACTTTTTAAGGCATAGACTTGGCAGCAGACATCAGTGTCTTGGGAGAAGGGCTGGGCAAGTCTCTCGTGCACCAAGGAATGCCACAATGCTAAACATGCTAAAGAAACAGCAGTAAGTGAAACAGAATGAAATCTATTCAGATCTGAACATAACAGTCCAAGTACAGTAAGTACCACGCTTAAAAAGAATCCCATTTTTAAGATGCAACCATTATTTTCAAGTTCAAATGATAGAGAAATTTTCACCTACCCTTTGAATAAAGCAAAACAAGAGAGAGGGGATGTTTGATAACAGTGTGTACAAAAGAGCTAGCAGGAGAAAACCAGGATCACGAAGTCAACTTCAAACAGCCAAACATCAAGCAACATGGAATAGGTTCTGTAGACAAAGCACTGCTCAGCACAGAGGATTTGCCTTTGCTGGGCAAAATTCTGCCTCACTGTGTTAAAGCATGTCTGCATCCTGTTCAGTTCTAGTCAGTCTTCCCAACAAAATCTCTGAGTTGAAGTTATGCACCAGTATTGTTTTTTTCTAGCCTTAAGTCCTCACTTAATATGTGTTTGTTAGGACAAGATCATTTTACCTTCTCATCCTTGGTAACGGATATTATTCATAAACTAATAAGAATTTTTCATTCATTTGATAGCAGCCTGAAAAAACCTTGTTATGGAGGACAATTTGGAAAAGACCAGAAAATGTAACAAAGGGTAAGTCATCATCCTAGAAGCTCTTCCAAATTTTCCTCACAAAAGTACGACCATGAATTTGATAGATGAAAATAAAAGTAATTCCACCAGCTGGCTGTACAGATATTTAAGATACCATCCCATATGCTATGTAGAATTAGTTCCTTTTTGCTGAGAAACACAACACAAGCAAAGCTTCTCTATGTTCTGCCACCATGGCTTACACTTGATTTTTATCTTCAAAATCCTTTAGGAAAATCGCTGCAGTTGGAGATGTTTCTTCTCATGTTATTTTTAATGAAATTTCAAATGCTTGAGATCAAGACTGCTCAAGAGAGGTACTGGTATGATGATACAATATATGTTTTGGTCCTGATAATATCCTCTTTGGCAGTTTGGATCATGAAAGCTTATTTCAAGCATGGTAGAAGAAGACATAAAGCCAAATGGAAGAAAGGAGAAGAGTCAGCAGAGCAAGCAGCAGGGCAGACATGAAAAGAAAGGGAATTATATTGTGCTTGAAAACGAGAAAGAATAGTTTGTACACTGAAAATAAGTCAGGTTAATGAAAATAGCCGTGACATTGCTGGAGGAAAAGAGAAGGAAAACATCTCCAATAGTGATGTTCTAGCTAGACTAAGAAGGGGAGAGAGTGGGGAAAGCACAGGTCATTGCCACAGCAAAGAAACTGTCTGGAAAAAAAATAGGGCAGGGATTTTGGTAGCAAGTGTTAGGTAAAGCTCTAGAAATTAAGACACTGAATTATGACACACTTCTTATCACAATGAATAAAAATAAAGCAGGAACTTGACAAGAAAAATAATTTTTTAGAAGAATGGATAGATTTTCAATAAGCTAAAAACATAATTTGAAAATCTTCTAGTAATAAATGGGCCTGGGCTTATTTTATTACCAGCAAAAAGCCGATTTTATGACAGTGCTTCTATATCACAGGCTGCAACACATCATAGACATACTGGGTCAGCCTCCTGGATGTCAGGGAGACTGAAGCCAACCCAGCCCCAGCAAAATACTGCTCTTGTAGCTCAGCAATCTCACATACCTGCAGCACATTTAAAGTCACCAGACCAGGCCATGATCTCAGTTCTTCACACATACTTCCTACAGCTCACACCA